>JAPKLY010000012.1:2254234-2286924 GCA_026898435.1 Prunella vulgaris
AATGCATGAATCTTAGGAGAAATAACTCAAACACATCCTCTAGCTATACTATAAATAAAAGCCTTCTCAAAGCCATAATGAGGAATTTCCAACACATTAAGCTTGAGCTTAAAAACTCATTAATTCTCTTGTGTATTTATTACATTTTGTAAACAATATTTTAATTAATATTATTTATATGCATATTTAATATATATAAATTAATCACATAGGAAATTATGATTTTATTTTATTGAGGAGGAGTTAATCTGCAAGACAGTTAACTCCCCCTCACACACTAAATATAGGATACAGAGAATTAAAACAGAAGAATGAGACAAAAGTTCTTACTGAGAAATCCTACGCTCTATGTTGCCTTCAAAGATATTTAATCATCACAAAATTAAACACACTGACATTGATATATACAATACTATTCGTGGACATTGGTATGCATACATTTCTGAGTACTGGATCCTGAGTTCGTTGAAGTACGAGAATATCAATCGGATTCGTGATCATTCCGCTGCATTAATTAATTACAGGTTGGTGATTCCTATACTCGTAGCTAGGAGTCCTTAAATCCAACACTTTTCATAGTTTTAAATTATATGTGATATTGATTGTTTTATTTATTTTTCAATCAGTCATCCATATTTAATCCATTGAACTTATATTAGGTAATAAACGATTAGTTAAAAAATGAGTTGATGATATGAACTCAGATTAGGATAAGTTTTGTCCTACACTTAACAACTTCATTTAATGAGTTGGACAAAAGAGTCCAGCATCATTCTGATTATGTGTGATTAGAGGGATATTGCACTATTTGTTTTTCAACTATGAGACTTTCCCATTAGAAGGTCAAAATTAGCATATGGACACAAAGTGAGAAAACTAGAGCTGGTCCATGGTTTGACCAAACTAACCCTTGGAAAGTTCAAATTTCATCGCCTTCTTATGCATAAAAAAATGTCACATTTCCATCGTTGTTTAATACTTTAATTGCATATTCAATTCTGTTATTACTAAGCGTATGTACATATAATGAGCAATTTGTGTTCTCGAGTGTACAAGTGTCAACTGTTTAATATTATTTCAAATTTAATGGTATTTAATTGGACTTCTTCATTTTCCTGTTAAAGAAATTTATGTAAGTAAATAAATTTAAATTGCTTTTCACAAATCCAAATTATTAGACGAGAAGAACTTTTTCATTATATCAGAATATCTGATTCGTGCTCATAAATTTAAATCATTTTTATAATTGGTTTTGACTAATATCAAAATAAAATTACTAACTCGACAGTGGAAGATAAACAAATTTATTAAATATAATGATAACCATTAAGATTATACTAACTATTGATTGGAAGACAAACAATATCATATAGATCTGAATGGAAAAATTCATTGAACGAAATCGTATTAGATAATTTTTTTTGGATGTTTTGAAATTTTCTACAATATGTATTATTTGAACTCATTCAATGAGTGAATTGAATAATTTAATAGGGAAAAAATTGTTCTCAATAAAAATCGAACTTAGGACACTGGACGAGTTTAAGTTCTGATACCGTAAAAAATATACTGCCTCATATAAAAGTGTAATTAGAATAAACTGAGCATCTAACCACGTGAGTTAGCTCACCTGGTAAGCCAGGCTCTTCTAAAATGCTATCAAACTCTCTTGCTTAATCAAAACATGAAACACCATCTTTCTCAAATATATTATGAAAGATTAATTTACTCTAAATACATTCATTGTAATTTAATTTCAAATTCAATTTTATTAATAGTATTGTATCCATTAAAAATAAAGAAATACTTTTTAAAAAATATATCCAAAATATGATAATAAATTTATATTATTCAGATATAACATTTAATTTCATACTAACTCATAAATATTTTTTCTAAATATATGTCGAAATAGATTGGAGAAAAATACTTGTATTCATCGCTTAATAAAAAAAAGTATAGGGATCTATATATAATATTGATAAATACAAAAAGAAAATTAAAACACAAAATAAAATTAAAAAGTGGATCAAGATCAATGATTACCCATTCAAGGCATGGGCTTTGAGAACACTAATTCAAAATAGGAAGCCCCATGCCCTATGCACATTCCTCATTATATATTCTCTTCTTTAACCCTTCATTTCTCTATCCAAACTCTCCAATGGAAACCTTCATTCTCTCCATCTTTTTCTGCTTTCTCCTCACCTCAGGTACATCTCTCTCTCTCTCTCTCTCTCTCTCTCTCTCTCTCTGTAAAACAGAGCATTTCTGACATTAACTCTGTATCATATACTATAATTGTATCACTTTAAAGCAGATTATGGGCAATTAGTACATATGTGAACTCATAAATACAACTTTGCAGGATATGCAGCCACCCAAGGCCTACCTCTCCACCACCATCACCACCACCACCACCACAGGGAAACGCCAGAGACATCCGATCGGTCAACCCGACCCACAAAGCTTTTCGTATTTGGAGACTCATATGCAGATACCGGAAACTTCATAAAATCCTTAGGCGGACCCTGGATAGAACCGTACGGCACCACCTTCCCCGGAAAACCCTCAGGCCGTTTCTCGGACGGACGCGTCCTCACTGATTACCTTGGTAAAATATACTAATTAATTATTACCCTACCACTCGCTACCTTTTCCTTTTCTGTTTCCATTTATGACTACTGCAATTAAATCATCATCTTCCCACTTTATCTTTTTTCATGCTTTCTCTTTTTTTCTCAGGGCTTAAAACATGGCTTGCTTTTTTTTAATTTTTTAAAATACTTTTTTGCATGTAAATTATTTTACTTTATTTAATATTTTTATTCATTTCTGTGATACTGTTGTATGTGATAACTGATTAGTTTCTTTTTGAACTGGTGTGGCACACATGCACTACTTAGTGTCATTCCACTTTGTGATGCTATAAAGTTTAACGTAATTAAAATATTAATTGTAGCAGATTAAATTAATTTAGTGATATATATGCGTGTAAAACTACTACTCTGCCCTGATTCATTGTGTCACTTTTGCAAGCCAAAAACACTTTGCAATCTAGCCAGCTGTCAGTTTTTTTCTTGTAATTACAATGACTGTCCACCATGCAATTATATTTAAATTTTAAATACCTTTTGTTTTTTTTTTTTCAAGATTCAGTCTTTATCATCAACATATATATATATATATATATATACACTCGTATCTTATTGAGATGATCAAGTGTTAACCGTTACCAATCCAAAATGAAAAATTATGGTGGTCCCTTCAATCGATATATGATCAACTCACATCCATTAAAATCTATATGTATATATAGGTGAAAAATAAAGAAATTAATTCATATGCTTGGGCCACTTCATTTATAGAACTTGTCGACAGAATAATTATTGCATGGTTATGTTATGCATCATGATTATATATGCTAATGTTAGTGCACCTACGCAGAATTAATATATATATAATTTGAAATTTTGGTCGACTAATTAAATTCATATAATGGTGGTGTTCCTCGTCAAACTTTGTTCACCCTATAAATTAAAATTGAATTCAATCAATATATAATATATACCGACACTCTTATGAATTAATTAATTAATACCATTATGTTTTTTACAAAATTTAATTCATTATTATTATGTACATGCATTCATTGATGCCATTAGACAGACACCTGTAAACTAAAATTAGAGTGCAAAACTCTTTATTATGAATCCAGTGAGTGCATCTAATTAATGATATAAGTTTGATACTGATGTGAGGTGCAGCCAGATTCATGGGTGTGAAATCTCCATTGGCGTACAGATGGGTAAAATTGGGAGGATTAAGGTTGAGATATGGTCTGAATTTTGCGTATGGAGGGAGTGGTGTTTTCAACACATTAGGCGATGTTTTGCCCAATATGACCACTCAAATCGGCTTCTTTCAGAAACTCCTCCATCAGAAAGTCTACACCAAATCGGATTTGCAAGCCTCTGTCGTTTTTGTATCACTTGCTGGCAACGATTATGGCACTTTCCTATCTAACGGTGGCACTTTCCAGGTACTTAATTAATATATTATTTTATTTTTTTCGTTTACAACGTCGTGCAATTTGATTTTTGTGTTTCGTTTAAGATTATATCATTTCAGTTTACATTTATATATTTTTTATGTTTTGGATAGTTAATTTATTAAACATCCATTTTTTATGTACCAACTTTAAAAAGACAATTTCTTGATTTAAATTAGTTCAAAATTTTGATGCATTAAATTTGCTCGACTTTTTCTGGAATTCAAGATTTTTTTTTTTATGTGTGTGGAGATTTTAGATGAACGGCACCCGCGAAATTCTCATATATATATTTTTGGTCGATTGATGCTTAATTTTTTTTTTTTTAAATCTTTAAACGTGATTCCTGTATCTGGATATCTTGTCATGTTCCTCTTTTAAACGTATATGCAGACCACATACTAGAAACCTGGAGTATTTCTTTTTCAAACTATCGTGATATTTATTTTCTAATGCAAACTTTCCTATAAATATATTTCATACCTAAAATTTATATTATTGTATCTATTTATTGGGCTTAGTCTTGTATATACCAGTTACACCGTGCAACTCAAGTGTATTTTTAAAAAGTTACATAAAATACTACTGAAAAGTTACACAAGTTATTATTGAAAAGTGTATCTTTAATTGTGCAACTTTTCAGTAGTATTTTGTGTAATTTTTAAAAAATGAATTTGAGTTGCACGGTGTAACTGGTGCATAAGAGACTTACTCCTATTTATTGATATCATTAGATATATTTACTATATTATTTTATTCTATAAAATATTATAGTACTAATAAATGCATACAATGATACCAATTAATTTACATATCAATTTTCACAAATTGCATAATAAACATATATACAAATGCATCTTTAAAGGTATCTGGGAGGAGCTAAAGAAAAATTCATTATGATCACTTAAGGCACTTATTTTGTGTAGTTAATACTTTTATAGTATCCCTTAATATTATTACCAATAAGCAGTATTAGTTGTATAGATGATTAAAATTTGAAATTAAAAGTAAGGGTGCGTTCGTCTGGTTGACCAATCGACCCCTTTAATAATTAAGAAATTAGGTAAAAGCTGCACTAATTAATTAATTGGTATTCCGAGTCATAAATTCATTAGTTGCCATAAAGGCAGTTCCAAGGAAATTAGGTGGCAATTGTCTGACGAGATGGGGGTGGTTGGAGATGCTGATGCTTAGCAACTTCGTAGGTTTAATGTGTTGTGTGTGTTTCACTTCTACTCTTTAGCAAATTATGATAATTATTTTCAATGGACTAAAATTAGGAATGATAATTTGGTCTTTTCCGAACTAGACCTTGTTATTAATAAACATAATATGAAATATAATATGGTATTCTAACTATAAGGTGAACATACATTCATTAACATAATTTTGTTAGTATATACTCTTCCCATCCATGAAATTTTTTCTTATTTCGTAATTGACACGAGATTTAATGAAAAATAATATTATATTGAAATGATAGATAAAGTAATAAAAAAATAAGAGTATTGTGGGACCCAAACTTTTATTGTGAGTATGAATTATTTCCAAATAAGATAATGAGAAAAGGTTTTGAGCACAAATAAAAAAGAAAGTGGAAAATAATTTGGTGGACAGAGGGAGTAGTATTTATTTTAAGTTGAAATCTTAATTTTATTTTAAATACGTAAAAATATATTATATTATTATTATTACAATAATAAAATTTTAATTCAAAATGGATTGGTCCATCTCGACCCGTGACCGTGGGTTGACCTGACCTGACTTTGATAACACTTAAATTGGTTAGGGCTAGGTCTTCTATTACTTTTTCTCCACCCTGCTTTATTGTAATTCCTAACCAAAATTATCACGTTTAATGCACTTTTTTTTTTTAATTAGAATGAACATATATATATATTTTTTGTCTTTTAAAAGATAAAATAAGAAAAGTTATATACCATCCCTGTCACATATGATATGAAGTGTCAATTTTCCTCTATAATCTTGTTTATTCATTATTACTTCATCAACCATAAGTCTATTGTACAACATGTTTATAATATGAAAATTGATACCATTTAAATATGTGACAATTAACTTTTACATTATAAAAAGCTATGATCGATATCAGTGAATTCATATAATGATGTCGTGACTACATGTACATAACTGTATTGATGAATACGTGTAATGAAATTTCCGTAAACTCTATATATCTAATTTGGAGACACAAAATTTTATGAAATGTTGTGTTGTGTTGACAGAGTCTGCAGAGCTTCATCCCTAAGGTGATCAATCAACTTGGGGCCAATTTAAAGGTGCTACAAGAGCAGGGGGCAACCAAAGTTGGAGTGACGTCATTGCAGCCGTTGGGGTGTCTTCCGCGCACCACTCAGCTCTCCAATTTTGAGCAGTGCAATGCCACCCAGAATGTGGCTGTCACTTACCACAACCTTCTTTTGCGCCAAACTGTCGCTCAACTCAACAACCAATCAAATTCCTCCACCTTCTTCATTCTTGATCTCTACGATTCCTTCTCAACTCTCCTCAATCAAAATGGTAATTTATAATTTCTACATATATATGTTACTATTTTCCATACCATTAGCTTCCCCTGAATGGCCCTCCATAATCATTTTTTGTTTAAGAAATTGAGTCTAAAATCTTTGATAAAAAGTGATTAATCTAGATTATCCGGGTGATATTTGTTTAATTTGGTTGAGTTTTAAAACTGAAATTTGTTTATAATTAGAAATTCAATATAATATGTAGAATCACATCCTTATTTTTTTCTCTAAAAAAAAAATTCATAGATTATTGAGTCAAGCTAGTTTGTACTTAACCTGAATTCAGCTCAATTTATCATAATCTAGTTTGAACTTGAGCTCAGTAATACTTAATTCAATAGACTCGTCGGCTTAATCGAGCTTAAGTTATTTACTATTTTTCTATTAGTGTACTTACTATTTACAATTCGAGTTTCAAACTTTGTATTTATCAAGCTAAACTAGGACATAAATATGTAAGTTATCAAATCAAGACTCGATCAAGTCAATTTCGAGCTGGACATTACTCGACTGGGTTTGGTACTCCCGGATATGTTTTATACTATTATCGATCTAATACGTGCAGTGATATTAATCTTAATCAGGGAATTCGAAATTTAAAAGTCCATTGAAGCCATGTTGCGTTGGAATAGACAGCGACTCTTTTTGCGGAAAGGTGGACGAGAAGGGCGTGAAAATGTACACGGTTTGCAGTGACCCGAAATCGACTTTTTTCTGGGACGGTTCTCATCCAACTGAGGCTGGATGGCATGCGGTTTATACCACTTTGAAATCGTGTCTCCAACAATTATTTCAATAATTTTACTAGCTAGCTTCATCTGATGATGTGTTCTCAGGTTCTTGTCACAATATTCTTTTTGATTCACCGTGAAATTAATTTATTTTCGTTGGGTTGATAAGTTAAGTTGTTTCACTGTTTCATATTTGGTGACTTGGTAGATGGTAATTAGAGGTAATAATATGTAATTGTACTATTTGAAAAATAATTTTAAATTTTTTTTGTGGATCGATGTGATCTTTTGATGAATTTTTACTCTCCCTCTGTTCCTAACCATTTGATTAAGACTTGATTTATTATGCGAATTATGTATTAGTATTTAATGGGATAATATAGAGTATTAAAGTAAATGATATATATGAAATATAATTTTGAGATTGTTGAAATAGGACATAAAACACTAATACAGATTTACATTTAGAGAGCTATAACTCTAAGAGACAGCTATCTAAGTAAACTTCCCACTAAGAAAATTATTAATAACAACTCTCTAAGTCCAAAGCCACTTAGAGAGCTGTTATTAACAGCTCTCTATTTGAGAGATTTACTTAGATATCTGTTTCTTAGAGAGCTCTCTCTAAGTGTAAATTTGTATTAGTGAAAAAAAATATAAATGAGAAAATAAACTACACGTAACTACACGTAATTTACGTAGTTCACTAACATTATGATAGTTGTGTTCACAGTTAGAACAGAGAATTTGTATTGTTATGATGATCGCAATAAATTACAGAGAGTAAAGAATGAGTAGGGTAATTATAAAGCTATTTATAACTCCCAATAGACTGGCCCTAAAAGTAGACCAAAAAATTCAAATGGAGTCCTAACCTATTAGCGAGAGTCTCGTTCGACTCTACGGAAGTGTTATGGTTCAAGGTATTTCAATAGAGATGCTTGAAGGGATAATTTAATATCAAATATTTTAAGTATAAAATATTAATTATAGAATAGATCAAAATAATAAAATGAAAATGGCAAAATTTGTATGAAATCAAATTTATGGTGAACATAGTTTTTCAACTATCAATATTATACATATTCTTTATTATTGTTATGCATGTACAGTATCACTGTTAAAAATTAAATATATTTTTATAACAATGATAGTGATTTTACACAATAATAATACATGAGTTTATGTAAACTCGAATTCACAAGAAAACTCGAACAAAAGATTAAGTAGGAACGAAGCAAGGAGGAGCTTGTTTGGTAACACTATTTGGACATGACATTCGAGTTAAATTATATTCATAATGCGACTATTTTTGGTGTTTAATAAATTCATTTTAAGTGGACCTACATTCTCAATCCATTCTAGAGTAGTCTGA
This sequence comes from Prunella vulgaris, assembly GCA_026898435.1. Lineage (NCBI taxonomy): Eukaryota > Viridiplantae > Streptophyta > Magnoliopsida > Lamiales > Lamiaceae > Prunella > Prunella vulgaris. The sequence goes on from JAPKLY010000012.1 coordinate 2,262,941, forward strand.
AATAACGACATCTCAAATCACATTCCACTTATTGGTTTTTAATGCATGGTATAGAAGATTATTTAACCTACTACTTTTGATAATATAAGTAGACTTATCAGAATGCTTCATTATGGTTTATTAGTATATACTTTTAGGGTTTGTTTGGTTTAAGGGATAACTACTTCTATCCCCCGGGACGTGCATGGATAGATGGAATTATCCTTTAAATCAAACACATCCTTAATAAATTAAGCTGACAATGAGGAGTGTATTCACGCGTCTTAAATGTTTCAAGACAAGCATTTGATATAGAGTTGGAGTTGATCTTAAAAGTCTTATTGTCTAGTACAGTTTTATTTATAGAAATTGTGTGTGTTTGCATGGTTTATTTTTTTTAACATAAAAATTATGAACCAACTTACTGAAGTTTTACTGTAAATTCGTTAACATTTATTTTTTAGCATATAAAACATCACATTTTAAAAAATTTGAATTGAAGAAATTATTTTTAAATATGATGCTTCATAGTATTTCATATGTTAAAATATACTATTACTTTAAAATAGAAAGTTCATGTGAATTCAGTTTATATATATGAAACATGCTTATTATATAGTATATGTAATTTAGCGATGCTTCGACCAATATAACACTAGGTATATATTAAGAGTATCGGTCACTGCTCATATCTCAAAATATTATAAATATTCTTCATTTGTTTAACAAACACCAAAGTATAAGATAAGTAATATATTACTGAACATACTCATTTTATTTATATAATATTCTTGCCCCATTAAACAAATAATAATAATAATAATAATAACACACTTCCATATTTCTCTTCGCTTTCAAAAAAATAAAATAATTTTTTTTGATACTTTCTTATTCTTTAGCTTTCGAACTAAATTAAGAATTTTTTTTTAAAAATTAAAGAATTAATTACTAAACATAACCACTTATAATAATATATTTACAAGGAAAAACACCAAAAACTCATGTTATAAAGAGGGTAAAAAAGTGGCATCCACATTTCAAAAAGTTGTTGACACATACAGGGGGACGGCAGCATTTGCTGCTGCATTTCACATATTTTTTTATATTAAATATTTGAATTTTTGAATTCAAATGTAACTTTATTTATTTTATTTTTTGTATATATTTCTTATTTTCCTTTTTCTACAAATTTGAATTAGTGAATAATTACAAAATATGACCACTTGTAATATACTCTTTGCAAGAAGGATCATAAAAAATCTCATATTACAAGGAAGGTCAAAAAGTGGAACTCAATTTTACTTTTGACACATGAGATGGGACAAGCCCATATGAGTGGCATCTTTGTTCTTCACACTAGAACACGCTTAACTGCATGACTCAAAGAAATAAACTTCGAGACATCCAGAGGCTCCATGATAATAGAAATAGCAGGTTTATCATTAAGATGAAAAACCAAGGGGAAAGAGGATTTTCAATTGAATTCAAAGAAGAACACTTATACATGTTTAGAACCTTATGCTAATGAAATAAAAAAAAAAAGAAATGAAATCATGATAGATAAGTTATAGAACGTATAGAACAGATCGAAAACCTTGACAATGAGTGCAAGAAAGAGAGTCGCGATTGACCAATAATCCTTGAATGAACAGAAAATCAAAGCAAGAATTGAAGGAAAACTTACAGCGAGTGCAGGATGAATTCACCCAAATTTAAAATTGATCGAGTGAACAGAAAAACAATCGATTAAGCAAGCGAAAAGAACCTAAAATTGATTAAGCGAACAGAAACTCAATCCATTGCAGATACTTAAAATCGATTGCAGGATGCTATTGCTCGAATTGATTACAAAATTATACATTAGAATCGAAAACGACCTTACAGTGGAATTGAACAGCAGTAATGAAAAAATTGAGCTTAATTACAGCTTATCAAGATGAATTCATGGAGATAAAATCATCATCTAATATCATTATTCTTTAGATGTATATATAGATATCTTTCACATAATGACTATAGATTAATATTTCATAATAATAACTAATAATATATAAATTTACTAATTAAGATCTAATAATATCTCATATTAATATAACGTTTACTTGGATGACACACTTTTAAGCAAGGTGTAAATGGCGCTTGGCGGTCGTCGGACGGTCGAGTGTGGCCAAACGCCAAGGAGGCCTAGGCGGGGCCAAGAATTTTTATTATTTTTTTATAAATTAATTTTTTTTCTAAACATATATTAACAAAATGTACATTATACAATAAATTATAAATTTAAAACATAATTAATACCCAAATGCATTTTTCACAAAACACAACAGGTTAATAAAATGCAAAAAACTATCCCAAAATGACATTGTTCAACTACTAAATAAAATACTAAAATAACAAAATATCGTACGAATAAATTAATAAGTAGTTCAACTAAGAGGAACATCTAAAGACACTTGTTGCTCAACTCCACGTACACACTCTTCATCATCAGATTCAAACTCCACATCAACATTTATTTCATCATCATCAGATGAGAAATCATCCTCGTCAAGCTCTCTAAGTCGAGTAGTCATACCCGAAGTTGAGCCAATGTCTCCCTCAACAACACCATCTTCAACCAATCCACCTCCAACAATCCATTCTTGAGCATAACTTGCTTCATCTTTTGAGTTTTGAGTTTTGTTTGGTTTCTTTTTTCACTTAATTAATTAGTTTAAGTGTATATTTATTATTCTTTAATTAATTTACTTTATTTAAATAATCAAATCACATTTGACATTTGTACACTTTCTTAATTTTCGCCAAACCGTCGTCTAGGCCGCCGATTTCCGCCAAATCCTTGTGGCGGCCAAGACTGTCTAGGCGGGCCAAGGCCGCCTAGGCGGGGCCTAACCCCCAAACCGATTTTTTTCAAGGATTTGCCTTAGGCCTCGGCCGCCGTGTGCGGCTAAGAGCCTAGGCGGCCCTAGACGGTGCCATTTGCATCCTTGCTTTTAAGAAAAAAATTGATCAAGTAAAAATATTGTGAAATTTATATATTTATGAAATAATTGTATATGATTATAAATCAATGATATATGTATACTTTTTTTGAAAGGAAAAAGACTCCATTAAGCAGTCTCAATATCAGCTACAACAATAGGTATAATAGTTTCTGAAATGCGAAACGGAAAGAAACTTAAATAGCAAGAAAATGCGAGGAGTATAATAATATAATTATTTTTATAATTTTTTTTGTGAACGAACAAATAATATAAATAAGTATATACTCCCTCCGTCCCACAGAAATTTGCACACTTTTTTTATTTGGACGTCCCACACAAATTTGCACACTACTAAAAAAGGAAGTATTGATTTACGTGCACACTCACAAACCTTTACACATATTTACCCATATACCACTACTTTATATATAAAACTATTTTTTCTTAAAAAATGTGCCGTCCCGTAGAGTGCAAATTCCTACTGGACGGAGGGAGTAATTTTTTTTATAGACGGATGGAGCATATAAGATTAAAGAATAAGTTTCTTGTGAATTCGAGTTCACATGAACTCGTACCACTGTTATATATAATTATTATTATTGTTATTCATATATATTATCACTATAATAAAAATATAATTTTTTTTAATAGTGATAGCATATATGCATAATAATGATAATGAATATGATAATTGATAAACTTACGGTTAACTTTGTGCATATAATTTTTTGTCCGAATGAAAATTTGACACGTACACAATGAGAGAACGATATGCTTGAAAATTATATGAAAATGCACGCATGTCCTATGAAATTTAAATTAAAATAATTTATAAAAAAAAAAATATATGACTTAGTCTTGTATGCACCAGTTATACTGTGCAACTCAAGTTTATTTTTAAAAAGTTACATAAAATATTACTGAAAAGTCACACATGTTATTATTGAAAAGTGTATCTTTAATAGTGTAACTTTTCAGTAATAATTTGTACTCCCTTCGTCCCAAATCAATTTGCACACTTTCCATTTTGGGTTGTCGCACACTACTTAAAAGGGAAACATCGATTTACGTGCACACTCACAAAATTTTTCACACATTTACTCATACACCACTGCTTTATTTAAAAAATACATTTTTCTTAAACAATGTGCCACCCAGGGGTGCAAATACCCCTGGAACGGAGGGAGTATAACTTTTCAATAATAAATAGTGTAACTGTTTAAAAAATACACTTAAACTGTACAATTACACTGGTGCACAAGAGACTTACCCTATATATATATAAAAAAAGAGGATTTTGTAGATTATGGTAGGATATTTATCCTCGTTGTAGGATTTTGTAAGATGTGTATATGTATCATTCTCACCCTTCTAATTTAAATTGTTACTTACCATAATTACAGCCTATAGGCTCTCAGAAAATCGCTACTTCTCCGTGTCCACGTTGTCGCGCTTTTGCAGCGTCAAATCTCCTCTCTTAAATTGGCTGCGATTTCAGATGATTTCGCTCCCAAACCTCGAACAATAACAATGGAATTCGACGACGATGCTCCACTCGCCCTATCTTTCAAGCGGAAGAGGGGCGCCACCCCGAAGAAGAAACAGCACCAGGCCGGGCTCGACGAACTACCCGACCCGGCCAACGATCATGTGCCCGCTATTATGCCTGCCGCCGCTGAGCACTCCACTGCCAACGCTCAACCGGAAATCTTAGTTTCTGAATTCGACTACTCCGTTGAAAATCACTTTAAATTCGTTGATACAGTTGCCAAACTCTGTGGGTACTCGGAAGCACCTGAACTTAATCATGCGGAGACCAAACGATTCTCCGATTCTATTACTTTCCTCAGGTAGCAGAGTAATCATACGCTCTTTGTTGATTTTCTGAACAATTATATGGATTTTTTTATATATAATAATTGATGGTAGGAACTGTCTCGAATGGATTAACTTATGAGTGGAATTTTGGTTGCAGAGAGTGGAGGGATTTTAATTATAAGCCACGGGTTGTCAAATTTGCTTGTCAGCGTAATTCAGATGAGAAAGATGTAATTGGCGGGGTTAATTTATCACAGTTTTCTGCTGCGTCCGTTCCTAAGGTATTTTGCACATTAGTTCTTCGTAGAGATAATTATTCTTATAAAAAAATTGAGTAACTTTACAAATTGTAATGACCGTTGACCCAGATGAAGGCCGCAGAAAATGAGAGTGGAATTGGTGCAGAATCTAGGTAAATTTGTATTCTTGGAGTACGTATGTGATATTTACTTGTTAGCTATTGTTGATCAAACTTCTTGTTTCAGCAAAGATTTCGTGATGAATGTTGGGGGTTCAGTCTGGGCGTTAGACTGGTGTCCCAGAATTGAGAGAGATGCTGAAAGTTGTGTCAAGTCTGAGGTATTTCAGTGAATGCAGCTTTTGCTTTATCCTCTTCTGTTTGTTTTTGTCATGTCTTTATTGCCCCGAATAGAAACATAATTGTCTTTCAATTATCAAAATGGAAAGAAACGTGCGAAAGGCTTAATGTAATAACCTGAGTGTTAAATAGATAATATTGGAAAGTGAAATGCCTTGGCTTACACAATGGAATAGGCTGAATAAATGTCGCTGAATAGGCTGAATAAATGTCTCTGATTTGGTTTTCAGTTATGATGGATGCATTTTAATCTAGGAAAGACAATTCAGGTTCTCTAATAAGTTCTTTGTTGTCATGGATGCAGATTATATACCTTTTTACTTTTTGGTTTTCATTTATTATGATGAATGATGGGCTTGCTGTGACACCTCCTGTTGAGGAAATTTAGATCCCAAGAACACTTAGGTTGTCAGAGGACTTTAGATTATGAAGGATAATTTTTTTGTGAAGACACTCTAACAACCTTATTGTGCTCTGTCAGATTTTACTTTCCGTACCTGGATGACTAGGCTGATAACATGGAAATCTACGTAGAATTAATGGTACTAATAACAGAAACAGGTCAATTTTTGTTTGGTCTAGGTTCTATCGTTTTACCCCGCTGGCCTCAGGAGCGCCTGACTCCTACTGTTAATGCTTCAGAGTAGGCTTTATCTTTATCTAAAATGATACCTATGCGGCCGTTCTTACTGTTTCAGAATTTTCCTTTATATGGTCTGTTATATTTTGCTTGTAAAAGATATAGACCTAGTTACACAATCATCTATTGCAGTTCATTTTTTTGTTAGTGTCTGGAGCCGGTTTATCTTCCAGAATTACATTTCCCCAAGAGTAACCTAGGTTATCATTCCATTTTCAATAAAATATTGGTATATAGGGTTTTTTTTATGTCAATTTCTAGTCCCTTCAGATGCAATTCCAATGCTGACATTGTGCTTTCCTTTTAAAAATTGACTCAGTAGTTTGTTGCCGTTGCTGCGCATCCTCCTGATTCTTCGTATCACAAGATCGGTGCTCCTTTGACTGGCAGAGGTGCTATCCAGATATGGTGTATGTTGACTGTCAATGTGAAAGATGGAGCGTCTCAGGAGATTAAAGGGAAAAAAAGACCAAAGTTTCAGGGGAAGGGAACAATCATATCTAATGAATTAACTAAAGTGCCTAGGCCGAGAGGGAGACCAAGGAAGAAACCTCTTTGTGATTCTGTAGAGAATATAGATCCTGATTATGAGCATACACTAACTAAAGTGCCAGTGCCAAGGCCAAGGGGGAGACCAAGAAAGAAATCTCTTAGTGACTCTGTAGAGATGATAGATTCTGATAATTCGCATGCACAAACTCTTGCTATTGAATACTCTATGGATTCACCTGAATGTAGTTCCTCAGATTGGCCTTCTGGAAATGGCAGTAACCATGTTTATGGTGAAGACAGTGTAAGAATAGATGATGACTCTAGCTGTACGAGACACACTAATACATTATTGTTGACTGCTCCTAGAGGCAAAGTAAATAAACCTAAGGCAGGAAAAGAAGACCAGATTCAGAAAAATGGTTTACATTTCCTCAGACAATGTGAGCATGGAAAGTCTGCACCAGTGGATCCACTAAAATCAGCACTCATCAATTTTGATTCTCTGAGCCCTGATAAGAATATAACTTGTGCAAGTTCTTCTGAAGCTGACACTTCTGAGAACTCCATTCCGACCGATGTTGTGTTGCCTAGATTGGTGCTTTGTTTAGCTCACAATGGAAAGGTTGCATGGGATGTAAAATGGCGGCCAGTCGATGCTCATCATCCAAAATCAAATTATATAATGGGTCATCTTGCTGTCCTACTTGGAAATGGTGCTCTAGAAGTGTAAGATTTCTTCCATATTTTTTTTCCTTTTAATATTTTATCTGAGTAAATATTCAGTTTATTGGTAGTACCTTGAGACCTAAAAATCACTAGGTATGACTGGTGAGACTTCAAAAGTTAGTTATCATTACTATGCATGTGAACTCTATTCTTAATTTCTGTCCTTCAAGGCAAACTACTTAACTCAGTATACAATTATCTATTAATATAATTTTCTATTCTTTAGCCTACTTATCTTTGGTTGCATAGATTATCTTCTTCTACAATGTGTAGCTCATAAGTTTAATATATATAATGCTTAGGCGCTTTCTAAAATATGATATCAAACGTTCTCTTCCCCAAGATTTTCCTTTTAAGAATAAGTCCATTGGTCCTTTAGCTCATCATTCCTTTAGCTAAGATTTGACATCTGAGACCTTGTTCCGTGATGATAAAATTTAAAGAGGTCCCATGAAGTATAAGCAATACTGCGTAGTGCACACTACCTTTTGAGATTCATTAGGCAGGGGAAAAAAGCAGAGTATGTTTGCTGTAAAAGCCATTTTCTTCAATTTAATTTCTAATTGTATCTTCATTTAAAAAAAAAAAAAGTTAAAAAAACAGAAGTTTTGCAGGTGTTCAGAGAAATATAAATTAGCTTTCTCACAGCCATTTTACGAATATAAGATGAGATTCTCACAGCCAGACCTCGAGTTCTTGTTATAGGACGTTTAATAAGAGTTACTTGTGTGAGCGTTACTCCAATTTTAAATGATTATCTTTGTAATACCCTTGTTGCATAGTGTTCATCATGATGGTTTCTATGGCATGCAGGTGGGAGGTCCCTCTTCCTCATACTGTGGAACTTGTATATCCTGCTTTCCAGGAGCATATTGATCCTCGCTTCATCAAATTACAACCAGTATTCAGATGTTCAATGCTGAAGTGTGGTGATAGAAGAAGGTAGGTCAGCGCATGATATTCTTACTTTAATAACCCCTACTTGAGGCATCGTCTTGTTTTTATTATTAATGTTTACCTTGTTCTGGTTTTGTCTCTGATGAGACGGTGTTGCCTCAGCCCTCAAAACTCTTTTCACAATTGTGGGCTCCTTTTGTCTTGAGTTGGTATTCAAGTCCTATGCTTGAATAGCGACTCGTATTTTTATTTTTTGAACCATGACCCTAACCAAAGTCTGAACAGTAACAAAATTGGAACAATTATATTTAACACATTGTTCAAGCAAGTTCTCTGTCGAAAATTGCCTCCTCTTATCTTCCTTTTGTATACTAGTTACTCTTATCCCTTTATCAACATATCTCATGTATATTTTGATCCTTTTTTGGAGTTTCAGATAAGATAGTATAAGTAAATAAGTTGTATTTCCCTCAGAAATAATGGCCGTGAGTATACAGTGTGTTCTGTAATGAGAGTGGAATTTTAAGAAAAAATTCCCCTTTTAGTATTCATAGCCTTGTTCCTTGGTCAAAGATTGTCGGATTAGATTGTAAGTTTATGTGTATTACATTTTTGCAATGTTATTGCCTATTTCCCTTATATTTGATTTGCATTTCACTCCTCTTCTGATGACAGTATTCCTCTAACGATGGAATGGTCAGTATCTTCTCCCCATGATATGATTTTGGCTGGATGTCATGATGGAGTGGTAAATGTTCGCCGTATCTGATTTCCTTTAAATTTTCATTAATCCTATAGTGATGTGAAGCAGGATTCTTGGCTTGCTTTGACCACCATGATAAGATAATAGATATACAGGAGAGGTTAACACTTCACAAGTTTGACTTGTTAAAACCAACTGTTGTGGAAAATGGATTTGGTCTTGCAGCTATTTTACTTGGATCCGTTGCTACCTTTTCTCTATCATGTTCTCTTTACGCTTATGAACCATTTCTTGCATCTGTAATGCAGGTTGCTTTATGGAAATTTTCTGTTAGTGACTCATTAGCAGGTACTGAAATTTGAAAATCCATATTTCAACTTGATGTGCATTTTCCCATTTATTTTGGATACTAAGCTAAATTTCCATGACTATCTTGTTTTCTTGCAACACTTATTCGTGGAAAGTGATAAGTGCTTATGTTTCCTTTTTTTCAGAAACCAGACCGCTGCTTTCTTTCAGTGCAGATTCAGGCCCTATTAGATCGCTGTCCTGGGCACCAAATCAAAGGTCAGTCGAGTACATTGTGTAGTCCTTTTTTTCTTCTAGTTAACAAATAAAAAAATCCATTTTTCTACCGACTACCTCATACTTTTCTTATTTAATTTTTCCCCCAGTTACAGATATTTAGCTCTATTTTCTTTTATGTGCTGGGCATTCTCATTTACTAGGGATGTTCAAGAAAAAGAGTATGCAATTTTCGCCTTTATCAGGCAGCTGCAATTTGCCAGTTTTTCATCTTTATGACTGCTCAAGTACAATATGCACTCTGGAAATTATGTCTCAGACTCTCTCTTAAGGATATGCATGCATGTCTAGGCATCCGAACATAGAGCATGCATTGAAAATATTGTACAAAAATTAATCTATTGTCTGGAGAGTTAAATTTTGGGAAATCGGGAGTTTATGATGCATTTAAATGGATCTATTATGAATGATGTTACCTAATGCCTTCCCATGCTACATCTGAAATGCACCTCACCAAGGCAGTACATGTTATCTGGGAATAAATCCTTGGAAATGGCAACTGATAAGGCAGGGATGAGAGCATTCTTAGTCTGTTAATTATTCGAAGTAATTGTGATGTCAAACTTGTGCAAATGGCTTTGCTTTATGTGTCTCTTCGTTTTCGGTTGATACTTTTACTACTTATTTATTTCTGCTTGAAATTTTGCAGTGATCTTGCAAGTGCAAATATAATTGTCACTGCTGGCCATAAAGGTTTTAAGTTTTGGGACATACGGTAAGACTTTTTTTTTTTTAATCTTTCTTGTTCAAGTTTTTGCTATTCTTATGATATATTACATCATAAATGATCTTGCTGAAGAAGGAAGCCTCATCTCTTGACCCAGTTCTGATGGTTTATAACAATTTCTGTGAAATTGTATATGCCTTGGTTCATTAAATCACTGACCTATATATTTCACTTGATTCAAGGTGCTAACTAATAAATGTTGGGCAGATAGTAAAATTTACTAGCTATTGAAGCTACAAATGTATTTATTGGCTTAAAAATGGATCATGCTAATATAACCATAGTTGCCCAATTGATCAACTGATTCGTGGTCCTAAATTTGATCTGGATCAAGTGGGAACATGTCCTGGAACAGTGAGCGGGTGAAACCATGTTTCTCTACTGTTCCAAGCTGTTGCAGTTATAACCACACCACAGTAATTTCGCCAAAGTCCTGGATACACAAGCTAAGGGTCAGAAATTTTGAATGAATTTAACGTTTAAGCATGAGGCACATCAAATTCTAACTGTTGAGATTGGAAGCCACAAGTGGAAGAGGAGAGGAAAAATATGAGAAACTTAACAAATTATTTTAGCTACTGTTTTCTGATTTCTCTTAAGTCTAAGGTTATGTTGTTTTTCTGAACTTAATTATAAAATATTGAGATCTCCTTACTCCTCTCAGTGCATTTATGTCCAGTGCTTAAATTTTTTGTTTTATCGATGCTATTCACTTCTGATCTTTTAAAAGCACATCTTTTTCGTAAGGATTGATTCTTTATTATGATATGCGTTTCTATAAAATTGACCAAATACGTTACAATCCTACCACAACCAGGATCTTATACCAACTGAACCTAATCCCTCCCGTCACATAATGCCGGCATCCATCCTCTGACGTAGATCATACTGCGATCTTGGTATCAAGGACAGAATTTTGTTATTTGAATATGAATACCTGCCATGTGTCTGCTTGAGAAATGTTGATTATAACTCCTGACAATGTTTTAATGGGCAGACTTTTAGCTGACACATGACAGTGTTGATTATATTCCTCGATATAAATTTTAGTCATTTGCATTTATAACTCTGGCAACGTTTATTATAGATGTCAAGTATTTTCCACTGCATGGACTTATAATAATACTTAGCTTCACGTAACCTAAAACCGCATGCATCACTACACATATATTTTGCACTATTCATTGTCAATATCTGCATTTTTGTCTCAAATTTCATTTTTTCATTTCTGTCCTAGGGATCCATTTCGCCCTTTGTGGGACCATCCTACTTCGCTTGCTACTTATGCTTTAGAGTGGCTTCCAGATCCAAGGTATAGAAAACTTTCACAAAGCAAATTCCATTTCCCTTGCATTTTTCGCTTTGTGATTGTAACCATATATTTTCAAATTGTCATTGTGTCTGTAGATGTGTCTATGGATCAACGGAGGACGGAACAATGTGGTTACTCGGCTTAGAGAGGGCAGCACATGATCTCCCTGTCAGTAAAAAATGTCACCTAGTGTCATCAAAGCACGGCTTCCATCAAATTGACTGTTCTACATTTTCACTGTGGAGTCTGCAAGCTTCACGGCTAACAGGTTCCCTTTGACAACCCCCCCTCCCCCTCCAACAAAAAAGGAAAAACCCCTCTAACAGGCCCCTATATTGCCTATTTTTCTCTTCAACTTAGATTTGTGGAGTACATTTCTTTTCTTGCTGTAAACCCTTACTCTTGTTTCTCTTTTTAAATATTGACTTAGGCATGGTTGCGTATTGTGGTGAGGAAGGATCAACCCATTGCTTCCAGGTGAACATCTATTTTCTTCCGTTAATCTCCATATTGCCATGTCATCTCATGTTATTAATATTCCCTCAAAATGCTGAAAATGCTAGTTAAATTAGTTTTTCTCGAGTACCCGTCTAAACTTGACATTGATTTTCAAGAATCATGCTATAGACCCCTGGTTTTTAAGAACAATTCATCAGACGCTTAATTCTTCTTATAAAATGATATGAACAAGTAACTAAAAGGTGAATGTTATGCAAAATTGATTATTGATAGTATTACAGATTGTATATTTCTTGAAAAAGCTTCACCACCTAACTCAATCACTTGAAGTAGCCAACAGCTAGATCGCTAAAGGATCCCTCACGAAATCGTGTGCATCATTACCTTTGCGGTTCACTTTTTGAAGAGGGAGATGCCATCATCATTGCCAGCCCGTTGCCCAATAGCACGTTCCAGGCAAGATATCCCAGCATGAAACGATCTGGAGCAGAAAAAAGAGCCAAAGAAGGGATAGGTAAAACTCCCACTATAAATGGTAATTAGAATCTACATATTTGATTATTTTCTAACTGGATCAAGAAACTGTCATTAGGTGGGTGCGAAGACGTGGGAAAGCTCAATGAAGGAACCAGTAGACAAGAAAAAGACGATGTATTCGAAAGTTTTCCTCCGAAGATTGTGGCAATGCATAGAGTGAGATGGAATGTAAACAAAGGCAGGGAGAAGTGGCTTTGCTATGGAGGAGCTGCCGGTTTGTTACGCTGTCAGGAGCTCGATTTTTCCAGTTTCCTATAATATTAATTTGGCCTTCTTCTCTACTCTTGTATTATAGTCTTAGTTATAGAGCTATTCAAATGTATTAGTTGATTAGCAGTAGTCCAGATGTGTGATTATATAAGATTATGGACAAGACATAAAATATTAGTTTTCCCCAAACTGTATCCAAGTAAGACTCTTGGAGTAAGTTTGTATTTAATTTTGAGATTTATTATAATTGTAAACTTTCTAGTCATTAGATTTCTCATTTGTGTCACTTTCTTTTACATAAATTGCTCAAACTACCAATTTGGTCAAGACTGATTGTCAGTTACCTTTTTAAGGTCGTTGGCGTCATTATATTTTAAACTACATACATATATATGATACAGAATAAATGGGATTTTGGTGAAATCAACCCCAACATAGTAATAAATATTGTAGGCTGAAATTGTGAATATCAAATGTATTTGAATATAATGTACCAAGTTATATTCACACATTTTTACACGATATATTCAACTGCTGCAAGTAGTCCTCAAAATTCATCCTCTCTGATTATCGTGTCTCTCAAATGAATAGACCAGTTGAATTCAAATTACATAAAGGGCCAGTTTTTTACAATTTTATAAGTACATTTTATCACAAATTATTTCTATAAAAATGATTGAAAATGCTTAATTTCTCCAAACCTGTTCTCCAACCCGTTTAATTTTCTTCTCCCATATATCTCTACTATTTTTTCAAATTGCATGCATTGTATTTGTAGGGAGCCACTTTTCAAGCATTGCATCCCTATTATTACTCCCGTCGTAGCAACATCTCTATTCTGTTGTTTGATATTTCTTTCTCCGTATTGCCTCTGCATGACCATGTCGGTCATTGACAACATGAAATGGAGGTGGGCCGTCGGCCGTGACTGAGGTTAGATCGGCGATGACAGGTGTGGAGCGGTAGACGGGTGGGGAGAGTGTTGGATTACTCGTCTTCTTAGACAACTCACGTGTTTGATTTAGGACAAGAGTTCAGACAAACCATTTAGTAGATACAAAATCGATGAGAATGAAAAGCACAAAAATATCTCTATGTAGGATTGCGCACCAATATTACAAGTCTATCACAATTATATCGTTAACCGAGAGAGTAGAGAGGCTTGTACAAAATAATTTATATATGATTGCTACTAACTACCGGGTTATAGATAATTGGAATTAAGGTTTAACCATTAGGTTAAAATCTAAGTGGACTCAAGCCCAACAAGTTCTCCATCTTTTTTGTCATTTCCTTCAATATTAGAATCCATATGTTTTCATCACCCATGCACACACAAGCATACACATGCACACACAAAGGCGTACAACACCTGAAAAAAATTAGTTCACAAAACCTACAAAAAACTTGGTTGGCTTCCTCTTTGTATCCATCTATTCTTGGTTCACTTGATCTTTGGCTCATTCAAAATTGATAGCAATCAAATTAACCACACATCAAATCTCTAATCCTATGCAACTCTCTCTCTCTCTCATCAAATAGTTGACCGTGATTTACTTTCTTTTTCCTCACCAGTTATTATGGCTTGATTGGCTGGAAATCATAGTCTTCTTCCACTATATAAAGAAGATCTTCCCTTGTTGTATGTGTGATCAACAATACAGTTTGTGGTACTATAGTAAAGAGTGAGAGAGACTCTACCTACTGAGATAAGGATTAGTTTGTGTGAAGGACGTTGCGTCTGTTTCTAAACACCGTTGAATACTTAACTGGAATCAAAAGGGGCAGCCTTGAACTCCGTGTTTTCAATCTCCTTTGTCTTGATTATTTTCTATATCTTGGTTTGATTAACAGTTTCTTCAATAAAATATTGTTTACAAAACTTATAGAGAGAATAAAATTTACTTTTATATAATTTTTTTTATTAATGGTATTTTCTTAAATTAAAAATATTTTTGTGAATTTATAAGCTAATTTTGAATGGGCCTTAAAATTCATGGTATTAACCAGAGAGCCTGAAGGGAGACCTTACGAGGCCCACCACCGTCGTCCACTCCTAGCCCTCTTTTTATTTATACAATATACTCCCACGTCCAAAGAGAAATTCATACGCTCTTATTAGTTCGTTCCTAAAAAATAGATTTTTTAAAAAAATTAAAAAAAAATTAATTTTATGCACACACTTCAAAATACTTTTGTTTGTTTTTTTTAGATAATTTATGTTATACTTAATTTAATTATAAGAGTATATTTAATATAAAAATATTTCACTATAAATTTATCATGAAATTTATTTTAAAATATCAAATATTTGATTAAGGGTATCAAAATTTTTCACTAGGAGTATCATAAATTTGGATAAAAAAGAATCTAATAACAATTAAATTATAATATCACTAACCCTAATTTTAAATACTTTTAACAAAATTCTTAATACTTTTGATAAAAAATTTGATATTTTTAAACAATTTAATGCTAAATTTATATAAATAATTTCCATATAAAATTTTATCCTTTTGTTGATGGTGCACATTTTTACCAATTTTTTTTTTTTAGCTTTAATGTTGT
Source organism: Prunella vulgaris (assembly GCA_026898435.1). NCBI lineage: Eukaryota > Viridiplantae > Streptophyta > Magnoliopsida > Lamiales > Lamiaceae > Prunella > Prunella vulgaris. The sequence continues at coordinate 2,278,176 of JAPKLY010000012.1, forward strand.
GCAATCACGTTCCTGCTGTTATCAAACTTCAAAATTTTCTCTCATATGTTCTCTAGATTCAAATTCCTCATTTATTTCTTTTATTTTTAGCTATTTCTCTCTTTTTGTGCTTTTATTATTTCAGTCCTTCATTTTCAAGAGGAGTAGAGAATTTCTTTGGTCTTCCAATTCGAGGGAAATGGTATCTCTCTCTCTCTCATATTTTTTGTTCTTTTTTTCTATTGTTTCTCACTCTATTTTTTTATACAATTCTTTTTTCACATTCCAAAATCCCGTCTCATCTCCAGCATTGTGTTCTTCAGAGTATATTTATCAATTATCGTTCTCGATTTATGTTTTTTTCTCAAATTTCTGTGGATATATTTAAATTTTTTTTTGTCCATGCAGTATCACTTCTGGGGAATCCTTCTTGTTTATTTAGGCTATGCTTGGTAGGCCAAACAAGAGCCAAAATACAATTTTTTTTTTATCTTGGGTCAAATCTGTTTGGTAGGCACAATGTTAAGTGTAAAGATAAGCTGAGTTTGAGTACTGAAGATTAGTCAGGAATCCTGATCCTGAGTATTGGATCCGGAGGAATATTCCTGAGGAAAGCATCCTGAGCCTGAGCGAAGACTTGATCCTGAGTCAGGAGTGTTCTGATCCTGACACTCATCCTGAATGTCATCCTGAGTGGTCAGATCAGTGAAGACACTGAAGACTCAGTAGAACTGAAGGCAATCCTGAGAGATCATCCTGAGCTGAAAATCACATACTCCCCGAGTCACTCAGCATGATGGCGATCCTGAGCTGACAGTTAAGAAAACAGAGCATGGCAAAGGCGACTTCACCAGAGTGATAAAATCGGTTATTTGGGCAGCTGGCGGAGCAATCTCATTGGACGTCGGAACGATTATTCAAGGCGGTTATAACCATAAGAATCTCGTTGATTGGTTAAGAGCTCAAAGGCGGTTAAGGGTCTGATCTATAAATATGTATTCGTTCCAATTTTTTAAGAGAGTGCTTCATTCTGAATCTTAAAGAGAGAGAAAGCTTGTAATCTGTAAACATTATTTCATCATTTAGTGAAGTGAGCCAACCCCATCAGTGGATGTAGATCAATTTGATCGAACCACGTAAATTGCTTGTTCTTTTGATTTCCTGATTATTTCTGTTGAGTGTGTTCATCCGGCAAGTTCTTCCAATTGCTCTGAAAACTTCAAGTCTTATTGAGCTCGATTCAGTTTCGATTATTGATTTCACAACAATTGGCGCCGTCTGTGGGAATCGGAGGAGGAATCGACTGGTTAATCATCAATCATGGCATCTACCAAGCTGGAATTTGAGAAATTCGCTGGAGCAAACGATTTTGGTTTGTGGAAGATCAAGATGAAGGCTCTCTTGACTCATCATGGGCTGGCCAATGCTCTGAAGCCTGAAGATCAATAGCCCTATTCTTCGCCAGAAAATCCAGGCAAGAGACAAGAAATATTGGAAAAGGCTCATAGCACAATTATCTTGTGTCTGGGGGATAAGCCTCTAAGGGAGGTGTGCAAGGAGAAGACTGCCATTGAGGTTTGGAGTAAGCTGAAGAAGGTGTATCAGACCAAGTCTGTCACCAACAAGGTGTTCTTGAAACAAAAACTGATGTCATTCAGGATGAATGAAGAGAAGGAGTTGATTGAACAACTTGAGGAATTCAACAAGGCTGCTGATGATCTTGAGAACCTGGGAGTGGAAATTGATGATGATGATGATGATAAGGCTCTGATGCTCCTGAATTCTTTGCCTAAATACTTTGAGAATTTCAAGGATACCTTACTATTTGGGAGGCAGGATAAATTGTCCTTTGATGATATTCTGGGTGCGCTGAAAACTAAGTCTATTCAGCTACAAGCTGATAAGAAAAATTCAGTTCAGGCTGAAGGATTGAATGTCAGGTTCAAGAAGGGAAAGAAAAATTTTCAGAACTAGAAGAAGAAGAACACAAAGGGGCCAAAATCTGGTGATTTTGTTGAGAAGAAAAAATGTTTTGCTTGTCACAAAACTGGTCATCTCAAGAAGAATTGCCCTGACAGAAATAGGAATCAGGGAGAAGAACAAAAGGCTGATATAACTGTTGCTGCTGAAGGTGGGTATGATAGTGCTGAGGTGTTAACGGTTACTAACTTGAAACTGAATGATGATTGGGTACTGGATTCTGGATGTTCATTCCATATGTGCCCTGATGAATCATTATTCAGGGAGTTGAGGAGATTTGATGGAGGCTCAGTTGTTCTAGGCAATAATCAGACATGTAAGGTGAAGGGGAGTGGTTCTGTCAGGTTGAAGCTGCATGATGTAGTAGATAAGATACTCTTAAATGTGAGGCTGGTGCCAGAACTGAAGAGAAATCTGATCTCCCTGGGTTCACTGAATCAACTGGGTTATGAGTTCAACACTGAGGATGGTTATATCCTGATAACCAAAGGCAAGAAGGTATACATGAAAGGCAAGAAAGTCAATGGGTTGTATATCCTGATTGGAAGCACTTCTTCAGGGTCAGCAAACAATGTTATGGACAACACTGAGGCCATGATATGGCATAAAATGTTGGGCCATATTGGAGAAAGGGGGCTCCAAGAACTTTCAAAGCAGAAGGCTTTTGGGGAAGGAAATGTGATGAAATTGGATTTTTGTGACAATTGTATCCTGGGCAAATCCAAGAAAAATCCATTCCCTAAAGGTAAAAAGGTTACTGATGCACCTCTGGATTATGTTCATTCTGATATCTGGGGACCAGCTAAGGTGGAGACTCATGGAGGAGGAAGATACTTCATGACAGTCATTGATGACTTCAGCAGGAAAGTATGGGTGTTCATACTGAAGCAGAAGAGTGAGGCTTTGGCAAGGTTCAGGGATTGGGTCAGTGAACAAGAAAATAATAGAGGAAGATCCATTAAACATCTCAGGACTGATAATGGATTGGAGTATGTATCAGAGGAGTTCAACAATTTCAGCAAGGAAAGGGGGATCACTTGACACAGGACTGTTCCTGCAAATCCTCAGCAAAATGGCTTGGCTGAGAGGATGAATAGGACAATCTTGGAAAAGGTCAGGAGTATGTTGTCAGATGCAAAGCTACCCAAGGTGTTTTGGGGGGAAGCAGTTAATACAACTTGTTATCTTATTAACAAGTCACCTTCTTCAGCAATTGAGTTCAGGACACCTGATGAGGTATGGTATGGGAGGATCTCGGACTACAATAACCTGAAGGTATTTGGTTGCTCAGCTTTTGCCCATATTAGGCAGGATAAGCTGGAACCTACAACACTGAGATGTATCTTTTTAGGATATCCTAAGGGAGTGAAAGGATACAAGTTATGGTGTTTAGAACCTGGACATAAAAGGTGTATTGTCAGTAGAGATGTGACTTTCAATGAGAAAGTCATGGGATAAAATCAGCCCATCAGCATACACGACTTAGATGGTATACTTTCAGGAGATGGATCTCAGGTTGAGGTGGAGACTCCTGAAAGGAACTCAGGACAAGGAATTTTTGAGGTAGGTGAAACCTCAGGGAGGACTCAGGAGGAGTCAGAGGAAAATGATACTGACGATCATTCTGACCATTCAATTTTAGATACTGAAGGCCAAGATCTCAGGAATTATAGTCTAGCAAGAGACAGACACAGGAGAAGCATACACCCTCCAACTAGGTTTGGTCAGGCTGACATGGTGTCCTATTCCCTGATAACCGCTGAAGAGGTGGAGCATCAGGAACCACAAAGTTATGCTATAGCCGTGTCAGACAAAGACAAAGAGAGATGGATATTGGCCATGACTGAGGAACTTCAGTCATTAGAGAAGAATAACACTTGGACACTTGTGAACAAGGTTCAGGGACAGAAGGTAGTCAGTTCCAACTGGATCTTCAAGAAGAAATCTGAAATGGGGTCAGGAGGAAGAGAGAAGCTGAGTTATAAGGCAAGGCTTGTTGCCAAAGGCTTCACTCAAAGAGAGGGGGTAGACTTCAACGAGGTATTCTCACCAGTGGTGAAACACTGTTCAATCAGAATCCTATTGTCAAAGGTAGCTCAGGAGGACTTGGAGCTTCAGCATTTAGATGTCAAGACAGCCTTTCTACACGGAGACCTGGAAGAAACTATACACATGCAACAACCTGAAGGTTTTATTCTACCTGGGAATTAGGATAAGGTGTGTCTACTGAAGAAATCATTGTATGGACTGAAGCAAAGTCCTAGGCAATGGTATAAGAAGTTTGATAGTTTTATGATTTCCATAGGCTTTACAAGATGCAGGTATGATAGTTGTGTCTATCTTGAAAAACAAGGGAAGGAAGTACTCACATATCTACTGCTCTATGTGGATGACATGTTGGTTGCAAGCAAGAGTCCTGAAAGAATTCAGAGGCTAAAGACAAAGCTTAGTAGCACATTTGACATAAAGGATCTGTGTATGGCTAAGAGGATACTGGGCATGGAAATTATCAGAGATAAGGACAAAGGGAGGTTGTTCTTAACTCAGAAGGATTACATCCTGAAGATACTCAGGAGGTTCAACATGCATGAAGCCAGAGTTGTATCTACACCCCTTGGTCAACAGTTCAAACTGACATCAAGTCAGTGTCCGAAGTCAGAAGAAGAGAAGGCACAAATGAGTAAAATCCCTTACTCAAATGGGATAGGTAGCATAATGTATGCTATGGTGTGCAGCAGGCCAGATTTAGCTCATTCAGTCAGTGTGGTCAGTAGATTTATGGGAAATCCGGGAAAGACACACTGGGAGGCTTTTAAATGGATAATGAGATACTTAAATGGAACTGAAAAATCTGGGGTTACTCTTCGAGAAGACTAAGGATGGCACTCAACCACTTCAGGGATATGTGGACTCAGATTATGCTGGAAGCATTGATACGAGGAAATCCTTATCAGGATATGTGTTCACATTATATGGTACAACAATCAGCTGGAGAGCAGTACTCCAGTCAGTAGTGGCACTCTCAACTACTGAGGCTGAGTATATTGCGATGACTAAAGCAGTGAAGGAAGCTATGTGGCTCAAGGGTATGATTAAAGAATTTGGAATCAGACAAAAGGAAGTTGCAATTCAGTGTGATAATCAGAGCACAATTCATTTGGTTAAGCATCAGGTCTTTCATGAAAGGTCAAAGCATATTGATGTCAGACTTCATTTTGTGAGAGATGTGGTGGAAAAGAAAGTGATTTCAGTGCAGAAGGTTTCCACTGAGGACAATGCTGTGGATATGCTGACTAAGGTCTTACCTATTTCCAAATTCAGATATTGCTTGGAGCTGATCAAGCTGCAGTCATGGGATGTTCCATAAGCTAGGTCCTGAGGTGGAGTGTGGAATGGGGGAAACTCACTTACTTTAAGGTGGAGAATTGTTAAGTGTAAAGATAAGCTGAGTTTGAGTACTGAAGATTAGTCAGGAATCCTGATCCTGAGTATTGGATCCGGAGGAATATTCCTGAGGAAAGCATCCTGAGCCTGAGCGAAGACTTGATCCTGAGTCAGGAGTGTTCTGATCCTGACACTCATTCTGAGTGGTCAGACCAGTGAAGACACTGAAGACTCAGTAGAACTGAAGGCAATCCTGAGAGATCATCCTGAGCTAAAAATCACCTACTCCCTGAGTCACTCAGCATGAAGGCGATCCTGAGCTGACAGTTAAGAAAACAGAGCATGGCAAAGGCGACTTCACCAGAGTGATAAAGTCGATTATTTGGGCAGCTGGCGGAGCAATCTCATTGGACGCCGGAACAGTTATTCAAGGCAATTATAACCATACAAATCTCGTTGATTGGTTAAGAGCTCAAAGGCGGTTAAGGGTCTGATCTATAAATATGTATTCATTCCAGTTTTTTAAGAGAGTGCTTCATTCTAAATCTTAGAGAGAGAGAAAGCTTGTAATCTGTAAACATTATTTCATCATTTAGTGAAGTGAGCCAACCCCATCCGTGGATGTAGATCAATTTGATCGAACCACGTAAATTGCTTGTTCTTTTGATTTCCTGATTATTTATGTTGAGTGTGTTCATCCGGCAAGTTCTTCCAATTGCTCTGAAAACTTCAAGTCTTATTGAGCTCGATTTAGTTCCGATTATTGATTTCACAACACACTAAAAATAATGTAAGGATCTGGATTTTATTCAGCGACCCGGTACAAAAGAGCCGCATATTACTGTCTCTTCACTTTTGCCTTTACCATTGTTATGCATCCATACACATCAAACAAATTAATTTGATTTCTACAGTACCCAAAATCCCCTCAAATTTACCAATCATATTACATCCTAACAAACACCCCCTTAGGGTATATTTGGTAAGGTTTAAAAGATTAATAGATACTCATTTTGTTCTAGACCTATCTTCATAAGTGTTTGACAGACATATTTAAATAAATACATTAATCACCAATACAATTTCAAATTATAAATAATACTTGAATCTCACGGACTTAAAATTGCAAACCACCCCTCCCCCCAACCAATTAAGCAGAGAGAAGATGCGGCTATCAAACAGTGATATTAGGGGCGTGAGTTGGTCTATTCCTCTCCCAAATTCCACTTACCAAACACACCCTTTAGAAATTTCGAATCTAATTGAATATACGAGCATTTGGGAGGGCGAGAGAAGAAAAGATTTGCCATCTTAAGTGGTGGTTATTATAAAAATTTAAATATATTAGTGTTCCATGCCTTCACTAATAGCAAATGTGACAATTGTGATTAATTTAAGGGAGAATTTTTTTTTTAGCTAATGGTTAGGTGGCTATTTTATTTTTTGACCACATTGATTAGAAAATTATTTTTTTAGTCATTCTATATTTAAAAAGATAATATTACCCTTAAAATTTAAAATTTTCAATTTCACATTCACCTTCCCTCCTTGGAATTCAATTAGGTGTATCAGGTGTATCAAATTGCTGAGGTCAATTAAATCTATATTAATCTCAACTTTTGATACATATGATGCATATTTTAATACACTTAATCAAACATTTGATACTTTAAACAATTTAATGATAAACTTATTATAAACTATTTTCACACAATACCTACTTATAAATTAGTAGTCAGCCTTAAATATACTGTATTTTTGTTGTAACGTAATATCCGAGACAAATCTCTTTTATTTTATAATTATATATGAGATAAATTTTATTTATTTTTTAATAGGAATCTAAGTTAATAATATTTTTAAGAAGATTATATAATTCAAAGATTAACATAGTGCACCCTTTCATGTGTATAGTGTGTGTAAATAAATCTATTTTGAAACATTAATTGGGGGACAAAAACTTGTTAACAATTGTCACTGTCATGTGTATACACTATCACTGTTATATATATTTACTATCACTGTTATGTATATACATTATCGTTGTCAACATATCAAGTATATTTTTATAACAGCGATTATATATATAAATAACAATGATAGTAATTATACATAATAGTGATACGAGTTCATGTGAACTCGAGTTCGAAAAAGACCTACCCTTAATTGGGATAATGTGAAGAAAGTGGATAAAATCAGTGAAAACTGTAGAATTTATTCACGATTTGAGAAATTTATTTGTGTAGCTTTTAAATCCTAGAAAAATCTTCGTGTCATCGTGTGTTAATCATTTTCTGTTTTAATTAAAAAAAAATCCGAAAAAAAAAAGGATCCCATGCAAGACTTAATCTATTTAACATTGATATCTTTATATTGATAAATATTTAGCATCAATATTTTAATATACAATGTAGTGTTAGTTCAAACGTTGTGTAGTATTAGTTTATATACAATATAATTTTAGTTCATTTACGATGGCATACTACATGCTGTGTTAATTCACATATAGTGTGATATTAGTTCATATACATTATTGTGTTATTTCATATACAATATTTTATATCATTTATCTCTAAAATAATCAAATCTCAAAATATTTAGAATAAATTGTTGTTCACCATAAAATTTACTGTGTGTATCGTTCACATAATACTTTGTCATATTTTAAAATTGAACTCTCCATTCTAGGGTAATTTGTACCTCAGGAATTTTACATTTAAAAAAAAAATTAAATAATATATATGAGTAAATATTGTCTTAGTCTTGTATACACCAAGTGCACCGTGCAACTCAAGTGCACCATACAGTAAATATCTCTAAAATAATCAAATCTCAAAATATTTAGAATAAATTGTTGTTCACCATAAAATTTACTGTGTGTATCGTTCACATAATACTTTGTCATATTTTAAAATTGAACTCTCCATTCTAGGGTAATTTGTACCTCAGGAATTTTACATTTAATTTTTTTTTTAAATAATACATATGAGTAAATATTGTCTTAGTCTTGTATACACCAAGTGCACCGTGCAACTCAAGTGCTTTTTTTAAAAAGTTACACAAATACTACTGAAAAGTTATACATGTTCTTACGGAGAAGTTTATTTTTAATGGTGTAATTTTTCAATAATAATACGTGTGACTTTTTAATAATAAATAATGTAACTTTTAAACATACACTTGAGTTGCACGGTGCACCCGCTGCACAAGAGGCTTCCTCGTAAATATTTATATAATTATGTGAGTGTGTACGTTAGTCGATATATATTTTTAGTAGTGTACAAATTTGTGTTGAACGTTCAAATACAAAAAGTGTACAAATTCTTGTGGATTAGAGGGAACATAATTATAAAGAATGTAAAGAAAATATAGAATAGTAAAGAATAAATTAAAATACTCCATCCGC
>JAPKLY010000012.1:2313954-2370048 GCA_026898435.1 Prunella vulgaris
CTACACAAATAAATTTCTCAAATCGTGAATAAATTCTACAGTTTTCACTGATTTTATCCACTTTCTTCACATTATCCCAATTAAGGGTAGGTCTCTTTTGAACTCGAGTTCACATGAACTCGTATCACTATTATGTATAATCATTATCACTGTTATTTATATATATAATCGTTGTTATAAAAATATACTTGATATGTTGACAACGATAATGTATATGCATAACAGTGATAGTAAATATATATAACAGTGATAATGTATACACATGACAGTAACAATTGATAATAAGTTTTTGTCCCCCAATTAATGTTTCAAAATACATTTATTTACACACACTATACACATGAAAGGGTGATCTATGTTAATCTTTGAATTATATAATCTTCTTAAAAATATTATTAAATTAGATTCCTATTAAAAAATAAATAAAATTTATCTCATATATAATTATAAAATAAAAGAGATTTGTCTCGTATATTACGTTACAACAAAAATACCATATATTTAAGGCTGACTACTAATTTATAAGTAGGTATTATGCGAAAATAGTTTATAATAAGTTTATCATTAAATTGTTTAAAGTATCAAATATTTGATTAAGTGTATTAAAATATGCATCATATGTATCAAAAGTTGAGATTAATATAAATTTAATTGACCTCAGCAATTTGATACACCTGATGAGATTTTTTTATACACCTAGTTAAATATTTGATACATTAAAATTGATTTATGATAAACTTATCATTAACTCTTTTCATACAAAACTTTTCCAAAATTTATATGCCTCTATTTATTATAATGTCACATAATAAGGAGAACTTCAAATTATTTAATTAATCAGTTACTTAATATTATACTCCCTCGTTTCAAAATTTATTTCATAAGTTGATTTGTACATATATTAAGAAAAAATAAAATATATGAGTGTCAAGTTAAATAATAAAATATAAAAAATATACTCCATTCTTCCCACTATAATTGCTCATTTTGTCATTTTCGTCCGTTTCACTATATGTCGTTCATTTGTTTTTTTACCTATTCTAGAAATTATTATTCACTTCTTTATTATTATTTTCAATATTTTTTATACTATTCTCATTACGCTTTCACTTTTTTCCATCACACACATATATTATATTTTTATACTCTTTCTAATATTAGTGTCCAAAAATTATGAATAATTTATAAGGGACTGAGGGAGTATTTTATTGCATTCATAAATGTGAGTTATTTTTATTTTTGGGGTGTGAAAAATAATATTATTAGTAAATATATAAATTATTGGGCACCAAGGTACATTCGATCATTTGCGTGGTTGTTGACAGTAGGCTACGTAGTGCGGATTTGGTCGCCTACGTTAGGAAAGGTAAGGCCGCAAACATAATATAATACTCCCTTCGTTCATGATATTTAATCTACCTTGGTTGTACACGGTTATTAAGAAAAAGTTGAAATTGATGTGTAAAAGTGAATGTATTAATATAAAGAAGTGTTAATTATTAATAAAGTATTTGATGTGATGTGTGAAAGTGAGTATATGTGTATAAAAAAATAAAAATAATGATTGAAAATTTTCCATTTTAGATAGATAGACTATTTATTGTGGACGGCTATTTAAGGCAACGTGGACTAATTTTCATGATCGGGGAGTATAAAATAATATAATATAATATAATATAATAAGTACTCTAAAGAAGTCATTAGTGAAGTGAACACAGCTCTTGTCTTGTCGCAGGGAAGGAAGCATCATCAGCCTTTGAGACCATATTTTGGGTTTTGGTGTTTTGTCACCAACTTCTTTGCTGTGGGCTTTCCTCACCGCCAAAGTTATTTGAGCTAACCACTTTGAGAATTACTTTTTTTTTTTTTAAACCTTTTCTCTTTTTGGAAAAATTTACAATTTTTTTTTCCAATTTTACTATGTTAAAAAAAGTCAAAAAAGTTAAAAAAATTCCAAATAAAATATAATGTATTCATCTTGACCGTTGTATTTTCCAAAGTAGTGTCCAAAAATAAAAAGTTGAGAAAAAAATTTAAAGTTTATAGATTTTTACGTCCCGTAACTTTGCACTAGTTTGATTTCGATCCTCATGGAATACACATTTTGAAATTAGTCATGTAAGTTTGATTTTTTTTTTATTTGGTCCTTTTACCTGCTGTTGATAAAATAATCGACTTGCGTGCTTAAGAAAGTAATTAATCAAGTCGGATTGACGTGTCCAGCAGGATTATGTGGCTGAAAACCTCGATTACACCAACAATAAGTTAAAATAGACGAGCGTGTGAGGTTTTATATGTAAGCAGATAGGTCTTTTATATAAGCACATCGTTAGGGGTAAAATTTTGTGTCTCTTATTCGAATGAATTCGGTTACCTTATAAAGAAAATACAAGCTGCTGGATCGTCACCAGCCTGCTTCATCATAAGCTGCTGGCCAGCAGCCTGCTTCACTAGAAGCTGCTGAACAGCTACCTGCTTCACTATAAGCTGCTGACTCGTCACCACCTGCTATAGTAGGTAACCTAACAGGTATCCCATGATTTTTTTAAATTTTCTTTATTTTTTTTACTAAACACATGACATATATATACAATCACAATTAATTAATAATTAAGCAAACTATAATTAATTTACACAGGATATTTATATACACACACATCATATATAGCTATGTATGTATATATCTAGCTTTATAATTAATTAATATTTTATAGTATAATAAATACTACACTTAATTTCTAAATAACTATTTAATTATAATAATTATACTAATTATATAATTATTAAACAAATAACACACATAATACAATTTTCAAGAATTTGACATATGTAGGTTCTCTTTTAAATTATTTTACTTTATCATAAAATTTATTAAGATATATATATAATATAATATTGTGTATATATACATTAATATATAATAATATATATAAAGGAATTATATACGTATTATGATCTTTTAAAAAAAACTAACTAATTTAATTATGATATAAAAGTTATTTTATTGAAAACACAATACATAATTCTTTAAACTATAAAGGTAATATTTTTGTCATAATATCTAGTTAAAATATTTTTCTATTCTTAATTACTGAGATATATAAATATTTCACTTTTTTTTTCAAATAATATAATATTTTTAACTTAAGTATTATTTTAATTTCACAACTTTATGTAAATATTATCTAGGTTTTGAAATACCTATATTTTATATTTAAATTTATTATAATATATTATTTACTATTTGTAACGATAAATATTAAGATTTTTTAAGAGTTTATATATATATATATATATATATATATATATATAAGAGTTTATAGACTAAATATATTAAGAGTTTATAGATTTTTAATTACGAGATATATAAAGATTTTATATATATAAGAGTTTATATATATAATAATAATTTATAGACTGAATATATTAAGAGTTTATAGATTTTTATTTACGAGATATATAAAGACTATATATATAAGACTCTTAAATAACCTTAATATTTATAGTTACAAACAGCAATTTGGTTATAAATAGTAAATAATATATTATAATAATTTAAAATATATAACATAGGTATATAAAAACTTAAATAATATTTACATGAAGTTATGAAATTGAAATAATACTCAAGTTAAATATATTATATTATTTGAAAAAGATTAAGTGAAATCTTTATTATCTCATAATTAAACATAGAAAAATATTCTAACTAGATATTATGACAAAAATATTACCTATACAGTTTAAAGAATTCTGTATTGTGTTCTCAATAAAATAATTTTTATATCATAATTAAATTAGTTAGTTTTTTTTTGAAGATCTTAATACGTATATAATTCCTCTATATATTATTATATATTAATGCGTATATACACAATATTATATTTTATATATATATCTTAATAAATTTTATGATAAAGCAAAATAATTTAAAATAACCTACACATGTCAAATTCTTGAAAATTGTATATGTGTGTTATTTGTTTAATAATTATATAATTAGTATGATTATTATAATTAAATAATTTTTTAAAAATTAAATGTGGTATTTATTATATTATAAAATATTAATTAATTATAAAGCTAGATATATACATACATAGCTATATGATGTATGTGTGTGTATATAAATTTCATGTGTAAATTAATTATAGTTTGTTTAATTATTAATTAATTATGACTGTATATATATGTCATGTGTTTAGTAAAGAACAAAGAAAATTAAAAAAATTCATGGGTTACCTGTTAGGTTACCTGCTATAGCAGGTAAAAGGACCAAATTAAAAAAAAAAAATCAAACTTACAGGACTAATTTCAAAATGTGTATTCCATGAGGACCAAAATCAAATTAGAGCAAAGTTACGGAACGTAAAAATCTATAAACTCAAAAATTTACAAACAAGAGATAGTGTATTCATTCAAATGATATATTCCCTAAATTGGCTAGTGCCAATAACTTGGGCATTTCCTTACTTGTGCTCAATCCAATTCTTATATTATGTTTGTTTTGAATTTTATGGACGCATAAAAACATGATTTTAAAATTATTGGATATAAAGATTATTAATAAGTAATAAATGTATATATTTAATTACTTTGAGATTTTGGTGAAATATAATTGTTAGGATATATTGTTAGTGTTTTGATGATATGAAAACTTACTTAGTTTGTAATATGACCAGTTGAACCTATTAGTCAGCTGATTAGTAGACTAGGATTAGATAGGTTTTATATAAAGGGGAACCTTGCAGCCTAGAAGATCCAAGGATTCTTGTGGAGAAGAAGGTCAGTTGAGCTTGTTGAGAAGACTTAGCCGATTCCTAAAGACAGAAGACCAAGACAACTGATACGATTGAAGATGAAGCTGAACTCAAGGAAAGATTAAGAATCCAGCTGAAGTCAAAGACCAGCTGAAGAGTCGTGTGCAGTCAGACGAGGACCAGATCAGCTGAGGATCATCTAGACCAACTGAGGTCCATTCAGACCAACTGAGGACCACCTAGATCAGCCGAGTACTTCAACATCAGCTGAGGTCCAAGTTGAAGCAAATCAAATCAATGGGACAAGATCAAGCAAACGTCTACATGATTTTCAAATTTGAAGGCAATCAATCAAATGGACAAACTTGATTGAGGAATAGGCCAATATTAGAAGACATCCAAAAATCAAGAACTGGATCAATCAATCACACTGATTAATTGAGTCCAAATTATAGGCGATTTGAATTCTAGTCAATCACAACGGCTAGTAATTATATCCCTATAAATATGAGTGCATTTAAGGAATTTTATGAAGTTCCAAGCGATTATTACTTTGCAGAAACACTGCCAAATTTCTTACTTGTATTCAAAACCATTTACACGAAAGTCAATCTTTTGTAAGGCTTTAGAGAAGTCAGTTAGTTAATTGCAAGTCTGTTTGCACTAATAGTTGTAAGAAAGTGTGAACTCTCACAGTGAGTGAGTGAGTGAGAAATGAGATAGTGGATAGACCCACATTCCAAGTTGGAGTGTGGAGAGTTGACGTAGGATACTTATCCGAACCACTATAAATTCTCGTATCCTTGCTTTTATTCTTGCTTCATTTTCTTGTGCACAAATAACATTAAAAGGATTTTTAGAAAAATGTTTCCTCACTTCTAATCACTTGCGCACTCAAACTGTTTTTGTTGTTTTCAAACTCAGACTATTTTTTTGGAAGTCTGCTAATTTGACTTAAAACTTTTTCATATTTGACTTTTAATGGGAATGTAATAATAAGTGTATAAGTATTTCAAGTATGATTTAAGAATGAGATGTAAAATATTAAATTTTAAATCTAATTCAAACTAGATGGGGGGTTTTTAAAAGATTGACTTTGTCAAAGCCTATGATTAAGTGGAATTGAGCTGCCTTAATAACTTGATGGTTCATTTTAACTTTCACGAGAAATGGATTGGATGGGTTATAGAGTGTGTATTAAGGGCCCGTGCATTAGTTTTTATTAATGGGAGTCCATCATAGGAATTTCAATTGAAGAGAGGATTAAGACAAGGAGAAACTTTATCCCCTTTCTTATTTCTTATAGGTACTAAAGGACTTAACATTATGCTCAAGAAGGCGATTCAACAAAATTTGTTTTCTCCTGTGGGGGTTGATAGGAACTCACTATCTATCTCACATTTCCAATTTGAATGAGGGGGAATGGAATTGGGTATGGCAATGAGGCGTGATTTATTTGACCGTGAGAATTCTATTTTTTGCACATCTGTTGATTTATTAAACGCATACCCATTAGAGCTTGGAGTGGAGGATTGATGGAGATGGAAATGGGCTACAAATGGAATTTTCTCTACAAAATCAGCATACAAACATCTATCAAAAGCCTTAGATCCGGATGAAGACAGGGAGAAAGAATAATTCAAGAAGGTGTGGAACAATATCATTTCATCAAAGGTTCAAATCCATGCTTTGCGAGTGTTATGAGAACGTATTCCGATATCCACATAATTACTCAGCAGAAGAGCACTCCTAAACCATGCTAATTGTCAATGTGCCTTTTGCGAAAATCACTAAGAATCTATAAGACATGTCCTATTCGAATGCTCCTTTTCTTTTAGCTTTTGGATGGAACGTGTTAAGTGGCTCGGTTATGAAATGATGCTACCTTCTAATGTAGAGCAGTTTACTCCTTTTTAGTGAATTACTCAAAGAAAAAGAGGGACAACATCTTAATATTTGCATCTGGAAATGTGCCTTATGAATTTTATGAAATTGAGGAATTCGATTATCCTCCGGAATGAAAGAAAATCATTGAACCTATTGCTGGCCGAACTAAAATCACGGGTATGGAGTTGGTTGTCTGCACATCAAAAGATCAAGTCATTTATCACGTACTCAGACTAGGAGTTAGATCCTAAAATGTCATTGTAATAGTCCTGAGGTTTATTCTTGTATTAGGTGTTTTCCTATTTTTACCATGAGTTGTAAGCTATTGCCTAATATTGTTAGGTGAACCTTTGTAAAATTTTATTGGTATTTCTTATACCCAATGAAATTGAATATTTTGCCGATCAAAAAAATTTATAATCTCATCCGGATGAATTTAAAAAATAGTTCAGACTTACTTTTGGTTGAGTTACTGTATAACCTTTTGCTCTTTTTAATCCATTACTAATCCTCACTGCCTCAAATTTGTAACCATATTAATTTAGATAGTGATGCTCGTACCACTCATTTAGTTTCCCATGAACCTTTGTTTATTGCTTCGATTGTAATGTTTTGTTTATTACTTCCTCCGTCCCAATATAATTTGCACATTTGTTTATTTTAACGTTTCACACTAATTTACGTACTATTAAAAATAAAAAAAATATTAATTTATATACATACTCACAAATTATATACATATTCAAATTTCCAGGAATAGTTAAAAGGAATATAGAAGGTAAGAGAGAATTGATTTTATAGAGCACTAGCAGCAGTCAATTATGCATTTTACATCAAGTGGTCATATGCATTTACACGGTAGTGACCAATATATTATTTTTAGAGTTATTAAATGGGTGATCCTAACTCATTAGAACCAACTTTATCTAAACAGATGACTAACAAGCTACAGAATAAAAATTATTAAAAAAATAAATTTAAAACAAAATTTCAATTATCGACAATATGACATGATGCAATTTATCTATAATATGTAAAATTAGAAAATACATAATATTAATATATAAATAATGAATTGTTAATTATATTAAATCATGTCAATTAATTTAAAAAAATTAAATATTATTGAAAAGATAACACTATTAATACTCAGAAAAAAAATCTTTAGCTCATTTTATATCTAAACTATATACAACAATAAAAAATATTATAAGTAAAATTATATTAAAATTAAATACAAAATATTAAATGAGCTAATTGATCTGGCACTTATCTCTACAGAAAGCTCAGCTTAGTCTAGTTGGGTCAAGGCTAAACGATCCAAGGTCAAAACGGTCCTTATTTAAATGGTCCTAAAAATTATTATCTTTAAATTTTATTTTCACCAATTTAAACGGGTGATAACTGTTTTAACATCTCTAATTACTTTTCATCAAACAAAGGTAAACTTATATGTTTTACACACATTGATTAAGAAATAAATATTATTATAATTAAATAGTATTAAATATTTATTTTATTTATTCATTTAGTCTCTATAATTATTCACTTTTCAAGATTATTATTTTGAAAAAGAGATATTGATCTTCTTCTTTACGGAAAAGGTAAATTCATTCATTAATTAATTAATATATTGAAGAATCAATCAGTCATGACAAAGTGAACAATTAAGTCCGTCGTCTTTTACCTCTCTTTAATTATTCCCAATGATCCCAATTTATTGATTTCATTTCCAGTATATTTAATAAATTAAATTTGAAGTTTTGTCCCTTTCTTAAATAGGAAACTTTGTCCCTTCTTTTAACAGGAATTTTTGTCCCTGCACAAAACCGGTCATGGTTTTCTGTCAGTTCATAATTGCATAGGAAAAAAAAGTTTGATTGATGTCTATTACACGCGAAAATAGGGGTTACATTTTTTAATTTTTTTATGTATCAATGAAATTAGTTTGTATTGCCTCCATTATTTAGAGTTTGAGATATTTTTTGGATAAAGAAATTTTGTAAAAAAAATTGAGGGTGAAAATTTTAAGGAATATTTCTATTTTAGTGTACGTAAATTTTTGCAGAACGAACTAAAAATAAGAGTAAGTAAATTTTTCAAGGACTTATGTGGTAATATTATTTTAGAATAACTAATACTACTATTTAGTGAAACAACACAAACACTTCACGCACTTATACTTTTTAGTGAAAATAAATTTTATCATATACAATTAATATCATTAGTGAAAATAACTCATATCTTTTAACAAATTTCATATACAAATTAGCTTCACTCTCTACTTTATCTATAAAATTTGTTCTAAGAATGTAGGAATTAAATGAATAATTTAGTAGTGTGTGATACATATATGCCTTATTTTTACGTGCACCAAATATATCATGTAATTTAAGTGTATTTTTAAACAATTACATCAATTATTATTGTTAAAATTAACGTATGTTATTATTGAAATGCGCATTTTTTAAAAATAAATTTTTAGTAATAACAAGTGTGATTTTTTATTAATAATAAATGCAATTTTTAAAAATAAAAAACACTCTAAAAATTAATAGTCTCCAAAATTGCTTTCCGATCCTCCGATATTTAGAAAGTATCCATCATACATATCGAAAGTATTATTAATCGGTGGTTGTTGCACAAGTTCTTCATTTTTTCATAACTATTGACTTGATCGGAGTTTTCGTAAAAATATTTCCTACTCCTCCTACAAAAGTATGGATTGTCGTAGTGGTGAAAGTAGGCTTAGGCCAAAGAGTTGTTGAACCCAAAGGATTTAGAAATGTGGTCGAGCCCTAGGCTGTATTCAACATGGTATTGTAGTGACGAGCAAGTTGTTTGAAAATTAAAGCAATTAAACACTAACTTTAACTTCCAAGAAGAAAGTGCAAGAGAGATAAGCTTCGGGTGTTTTCACTAATATTCCACTAGTGTATAACAAATTTATAACCTAATAATGCCTCTTTCTAGACGCGTGCTAAGAACGATCACACATGTGTTGTTGATATGGCGAACTAATACGTCGGTTTCAGAAATAATCCCCAAGGTTTGCCAGGTCTCCAGAGCCCATCCGAGCTGGAGAAGGTCCAGAGCTCGCCCGTCTGTGGAAGGTCCGGAGCTCGCCCGTCTGTGGAAGGACCAGAGCTCGCCCGACTGTGGCCCATCACTGTGCGATACTCTGGAATCTGGTCAAGGCTTGGGAGCTCGCCCCTTGTCAGCAGAGCCCCGGTGGCGCACTCTTTTTCCCTCCGTTCGGTTTATCCACAAGGGTGGTTTACGGCGAGGTTTTTAACGAGGCCCATCTAGTCTAAGGCATAGTAGTAGGACGAGGCGTGATAGGGGAAGCAGTGTGAGAGATCGAGACGAGGGTAAGGAATCCTCGTCAACACCGGAAGCCACATAGGCTCGTAAGGTGCCGTCTCACACTCACACACATATAAATAAGACATCTCTTGTACTATTTACACAAGGATCACATTTCACACAATCCATACAATCTTCATTGTGATATTTCTCTCTCTAAACTCTCTACTCCCCCTTCCCAAGAACATGAAATCATAAGATTATTGTTTGGTAGAATTAATCTGTCGTAAAGCCACATAAACGAACACGATTAACAAATTCTATCAACAATTTGGCGCTAGAAGGAGGGGCGCATCGAACCTGAAAAATTAAAAATCTCAAGAACGAAAAATTAGGGTTTGTTGAAGATTTGAAGATTTGAAGGTGTTCTTGATAAAACTCAAGAACACTTGAAGATACACATACACCTTCATCCCTTGATCGAAGAACCCAGATTTCCGGACAAAAAACCGAGTTTTAGGATTTCACGAAATCGGCCCGGAACAAGTTTTCAAACGCGCGCGTGCACACGAATAAACCGAATTTTGGATAATTCGTCACACGCGAGGCTAGATGAAAACTTGCACAGCTCCACCTAAGTTGGACGGCCACCACTCCGGTGACCTCCACCACTCCGGCGACCTCCCTCCACTCCGACGCCCTTCGGCAAGTTACCCCCTCCGAAACCCAAAAATGGCTAACACTCGAGCCGCCAAGGGACAGGCCTCCGCAGCGGCGGGAAGGTCTAAAGGGGGTGATCAAAATCAGGCCGAGGTGGAGACCTCACGCCAGGTGGTGGAGACATCACAACCACCTCCCCAGAAGAGCACCGCAGCCCCGCGACCTCCGCGAGTTGCGGTGACCCAGGAAGACTTGGCCCCCGCTCTGAGGGACCTGGTCTGCAATCCTGACGAGCTCCAACGCACCATCGCGACACTACAGAGGTTGCAGCAACGACAGCAGGACGAACTCGCCCTGGTACCCAGACGAGTTCCAGATGCCGAAGCCCGAGAGCAGACCAGGCCCACTCAGGGCACCCAAACCAGAGGGGACTACAGCGTACTCCCCACCGAGCAGGAGGCGAGCTCGGCACAGGCTCGCCAGCGCAGGGAAAGAACCGGCAAGGCCAAAATGGTGGAGGAGGGTCCTGCTCCCTACACTGGAAGGGAGTCCGCCTACACCGGGGCATCTGGCACCCACCAGTCACAATCACAAAGGAGTGAAGTCCTCCAAGGCCGCCTGGGCCTGAGGTACGAAGAGAATGAGCGTACGGCGGCCCCAGCTGCGTCCCATGGGGACTCCGACCAACAGCCATGCAGATCATCCCACGAAAGGCTGAGGAGGCCCGCCACTGACCGGCTAGACCCCCACAGCGAACGCCAATTCCAGCCCGCCACCGAGAGGTCACCCCAGAGCGAGGCACCTCGGGGACGTGCGTCCGCGAGACGCACGACCTTTGAGCACCCTCCGCCGGAGGTGACCCGAGATGACGAGCTGGCCTCACTAAAAAAGGCCGTTGAAATGCTACAAGCACAAGTAGCAACCAAGTCTGGCGGACCTGACGCCACGACTCTCCCCACCTCTCCATTGGCACCTGCCATCCTCCGCGCACCGGTCCAGAAGAAAATTCAATTCCCGGTGATGTCCGCATATGAAGGCGAATCGGACCCGAAAGTCCACCTGGCCAAGTACGCGGACTTCATGATTTCGGTCGGCGCCACTGACTCCACCCAGTGCCGGAATTTCCCGCTGACCCTAGGGGATCGAGCTCACCGATGGTTCTCTTCACTCGCCCCGGGGTCAATCTGCTCATTTGGCCAACTCTCACGGGAGTTCCTGGCCCACTTCTCTGGGTTCGGATCTTACCTTACCCAGAAACACCGGCTCGCCAACATCCACCAAGGCGAGAGCGAGACCGACCAGCAATACCTAGAAAGGTTCGACAAAATCCTGCTGGAAGGTGAGCCAGTGAGTGAGGAAACCAAGGTCATCGCAGCGATGGCCGGACTCAAAAGGGGCACCGACCTCTGGAAGGAGATGCACCTCGCATGTCCCAACACTTACAACGAATTCAGCCACAAGGCGGGGGTGTTTGTGGCTATGCAGGAGGCACTACTGAAAGAAGTTGGTGCCCACGAGGAAAGGAAGCCCTACGGGAAGAAGTCAGGGGGCACCTACAAAGCTCCCCGGAACTTAAAGGCCTTTGGCGAGGGAGACGAGCTCAAGGAAAAGCTTAATCAGGTCCTCACTGTCTCCGTTGACCACGTCTTTACTTCCGTCAAAGGCAAGGCCATGCTGGAGGAGCCGAGGCGGATCCGCCAGGACCGCACGAAGCTCAACCCCAATAAATTCTGTGCCTACCATCAGGCCATCGGCCACTTCACCAGCGAGTGTCGAGACCTCCTCAAGCAACTCTGGAAATTTTACGAGGAGGGGAAATTGGCCGAGTTCGTGAAGAAGGCCCCAGCTAAGAGACCGAGGTTCGAGAGGAGGGCTACCTCCGATGACGAGGAGGAGGAAGCGGACCAACCTGGTCTCCATCACAGACGGAGGGCACCTCCCCAACCTCAGCAAAACATGGAGTCTACTCGGGAACTCTTGGTTCTTGAGGAGGAGATCGGAGCTGCAGGAGGTCTCCAGGACGAGGGATCCTCCATATCCAGGAGAAAGAGAAAGGCCGAAATTCGTGCCATAAACCAAGTCCAGGAAGGCAGCTCCGGCCCCAAGTCCATCTCACAGCTTGCTGACGAGCTGACATTTTCTTTAGCGGACCTGAAGGGGGTACTGATGCCCCACAACGACTCATTGGTGATAACCACCAACATCATGAACGTCCGAGTTCACAGGCTACTTGTGGACACCGGTGCATTCACCAACATCCTCTTCAAATCCACCTTTGAAGCCTTAGGTGATTTTGAGTCGTATCTGGAACCTAGCAATGCTAGGATAGTGGGGTTCGGAGAAGCTGTAACCGTCCCCCTAGGTAGTGTTAGGTTAAGCGTCCAGCTTGTATCGGCTGAGGACCCCGAAAGGAGACTGACTAGGCTCATAGATTTCCTAGTTGTCGACCAGCAGTCTTCCTACAACGGGTTCCTTGGCTGCCCTTTTATTAATGAATTCAAAGCGGCGTGTTCGACCTACTACTACTGTTTAAAAATCCCAACTCCAAAAGGTGCCGGAACTATAAAAGGTGACCAGAAAAAGGCCCGAGAGTGTTTACTCCAAATCAAAGATGGCCGGGTCAAGAAGTCTGTTACACAAGTCCACATCCTCGAAGAGGACGTACAGATTTCTGCAAACGAGCCAAACATCCTAGATGTCATCTCGGTCGAAACTGAGATGATGGAGGTAGGCAATTTGTCAGAAATCAACCAAGGCACTGGACCTGTGCAAGACACACAACCGACACCAATGGAGGACTTGGAAGAAACCCAAGTGTCGAGACCTGCGCAGGGGTCGGTACCTGCGCAGGGGCAACAGCCTACTCCCATGGAGGTAGCTGATGAGGCCCAAGGTGGGGGACCTGCGGGAGGTCAAGAACCAACACCAATGGACGTTGACCCAACTCCCCAAGTCACCACACCATCCCAAGCTGACAGACCACCGGAGGTGTTCATAGCTGACGAACTCGCCCAAGCTGAGAGCCAACCCGATGACCTCGAGCCGCGCATAGGCCACGAGCCTGCGCAGATGTCACAAGGGGAGTGGGACGAGTTCATCAGCGACCCGAGGTGGAAAAGCCAAAAGAGAAAAGCAACCCCCATGGAAGAGTTGACGGCACTCCCGGTGGACCCGGAAAGGGACTTAGAACTTTTCATCGGTTCTGAGTTACCTGAACTGTACCAGTCGAGGATGGAGCTGTTCTTAATGACCAACCTGGACGTGTTTGCCTGGTCTCACGAAGACATGACGGGAATCCCGTTGGAACATGCTTGCCACAGACTTAACATAGACCCGACGAGGAGACCTGTACGCCAAAAGCGGAGGAAGTATGGACCAGACAAGTACACAGCTCTAACAGTTGAGGTGGAGAAGTTGTTAGACAACAAGCTCATCAAGGAAGCTTTGTGTCTGCAGTGGGTCGCGAACCCCGTCCTAGTGAAGAAACACAATGGGACGTGGAGACTCTGCATTGACTTCACGGACCTGAACAAAGCATGCCCGAAGGACAACTTCCCACTACCTCACATTGACCAGTTGGTGGACAGCACCGCAGGCCATGAGATGATGACATTCATGGACGCTTTTGCGGGCTATCACCAAATAGCTATACACCCGGATGACCAGGAACACACGGCGTTCTACACCAACAAGAACATGTATTGCTGGGAAAGGATGCCGTTCGGACTCATCAACGCCGGAGCTACCTACCAAAGATTGGTGAACAAAATGTTTGACCAACACATTGGCGAATCCATGGAGGTGTACGTGGACGACATAGTTGTCAAGAGTTTGAGAAAGGAGGACCACCTGGACCACCTGAAATAGACCTTCGACATACTGCGTCGCTACAACATGAAGTTGAACCCCAAAAAGACCAGCTTCGGCGTACACTCTGGGAAGTTCCTGGGGCACCTAGTCAGCCAGCGGGGAATTGAGGTCAACCCAACATAGGTCCAATGCATAATCGAGATGGGTATACCCAATTCCGTCCAAAAAAATCAAAGGCTGACAGGGTGCATGGTAGCCCTGAACAGATTCATCTCCAGGTCCGGCGACCAAAATCGTCCATTTTTCGAGGCAATTAAGGCAAACACACGGAGGTACAAGGAGGCGGCCAAAACCAACAAGCTCCACCTCAAAAACCACTTCGTTTGGACAAGTGAATGCCAACGAGCCTTTGAGGACATCAAAACATACCTGGCGGATACACAGGTCCTGTCAAAGCCGATACCTGGAGAAAAGCTATACCTCTACCTGGCTGCATCGGAGGTGGCCATCAGTTCTGTCCTGGTCCGAGAGAAGGCGAAAACACACCTACCAGTGTACTACGTGAGCCAAGTCTTACATGAAGCTGAGTTGCGGTACACCCCAACAGAGAAGCTGGCTTATGCACTGGTGATGAGTGTTAGAAAATTGAGGCCTTACTTCTTTGACCATCCAGTAGAGGTGCTGACAATGTTCCCACTGCGTCAAATACTACAGCGCCCAGACACTGTCGGACGCCTGCTGAAATGGTCACTGGAGATCAACCAATACGGTATAACCTACGCACCCCGAACAACGATCAAGGGACAAGCACTAGCCGACTTCATCGTCGAGCTAACTTTCCCACAAGATCCGATGAGGGGGCGTATAGCTCCGTGGCATCTCTACGTGGACGGATCATCAACTAGCATGGCAGCAGGCGCCGGCGTGGTCCTGATCAGCCCAGACAGACAAGTCTTCACCTCCGCAATTCGGTTCGACTTTCGAGCAACCAACAATGAGGCAGAGTATGAAGCGTTGATAGCAGGACTTAGGCTATCATTAGCTGTGGGGGCAACCAATCTTCAAGTTTTCGGAGACTCCCAGCTAATAATATCCCAAGTCCGGGGGGAATATGAGGCAAAAGACCAGCAGATGATGACCTACCAGAAAATAGCCGCGCATCTGATCTCGATGTTTACACAAGTTTACATCAATCAGATACCGCAGCTAGAGAACACACAAGCAGATGCTCTAGCCCGGCTAGCTACCAGCAATGGCGAAGCCGAGTTCACGGAGGTTGTGATCACCACACCGAAAAACCCCTTGACATTCGACTACAAAGTAAACCAAACCTCGAGTAGGGGGCAGGAGGACAGTGAAGGTGGTGAAGATTGGTGCACTCCAATCCAAAAATACTTAACAGACGGAACAACCCCTGTGGACACCTGGGAAGCTAGCCGGCTAGTAAAGCAAGCTGCCAGATATACACTGCTGGATGGCCAACTCTATAAACGTGGATTCTCTCTACCCCTACTCAAATGCCTAACTAGGAAGCAGGGGTCCGAAGTGTTAGAAGAAATTCACGAAGGGATTTGTGGGAGTCACGCTGGGGGGCAAGCATTGGCATATAAAACGATCAGACAGGGCTACTACTGGCCCACTCTTCGCAAAGATGCCATCAGCTTCGCTCGAAGGTGCCGAAAGTGCCAACTTTTCGCACCTAACATCCACTCCCCAGCCAACCAGCTTAAGTCGGTTTTCAGCCCATGGCCTTTCGCGAAATGGGGTATCGACTTGATCGGCCCATTTCCACCTGGCAGAGGCGGAGTAAAGTTTGCTGTCGTAGCAGTAGACTACTACACTAAGTGGGCTGAGGCCGAAGCTCTCACAACCATAACCCAAGAAAGGATGATCGGCTTCATTTGGAAAAACCTGATCTGCAGGTTTGGACTCCCGCAGTCGGTCATCACTGATAATGGAAGGCAGTTCGACGGACAGTAGTTGAGGGACTTCTGCAGTTCATGGAACATCAAGAAGCACTACTCAACTCCGTATCACCCCCAGTCGAACGGCCAAGTCGAGGCGGTGAACAAGATCCTGAAACACATTTTGAAGCTCCGCCTCGAAGAAAAGAAGGGGAGCTGGGCAGACGAACTCCCGGAGGTCCTATGGTCCTATAGAACTTCCTATAGGGCCAGCACCGGGGTGACCCCGTTTGCCCTAGCCTTCGGGACTGAAGCCGTAGTCCCGGTAGAAGTCCAGAACAAGACTTGGAAGGTGGTGGGGTATGATGAAGGAAAGAATGATGAAGCCTTGGCAGTAGAAAAAGATCTGATCGAAGAGACCAGAGCTTCGTCAGAAATGAAAAACGCCACCTACAAGCGCAGAGCGGAAAAATATTACAACTCTCAGGTCCGAGACCGAAAGTTCAAGGTCGGAGACCTGGTGTTAAAAAAGAAATTGATGGCCCCACCAGGCGTATTCGGTTCAAACTGGGAAGGACCATTCCGGGTCACCGCAGCCT
Source organism: Prunella vulgaris (assembly GCA_026898435.1). Lineage (NCBI taxonomy): Eukaryota > Viridiplantae > Streptophyta > Magnoliopsida > Lamiales > Lamiaceae > Prunella > Prunella vulgaris. The sequence continues at coordinate 2,330,881 of JAPKLY010000012.1, forward strand.
GGCCGAACGGTACCTATGGTCTAGAAGACGCAGAAGGCAAAGCTTCGTCATACACCTGGAGCTCGGCACATCTAATAAAGTCCTACCAATAGACTAGAATCCTGTAATAGACTAGTCGAAGGTTTGCATCAGAAATATAGATGGCAACCGATGTAAATTACGTTGCTGTAAAAATTCAGAAAAATTCCCAAGTGTTTGGACCTGTGCAGCTCTCCAACCAGGCGAGCTGCACCAGGTCGCCCACTGCTCCTGGTAGCTCGCCAAACCTAGCTTGCCCACATGCTCAAAAATCCGCAATGCGCAAGGACCAAGGTCCCAAGCGTTGTAATTAAATAGCTCGAAGGCAAAGGCCAAAGTGCCCAAGGTCGCGAAGGTACTCTTCTTAAAGGGTTGCTAAGCGCCTACTGCCATAAGTTAGAAAAATTCGCGAAAAGGACGAAGAAACGTCTAAGGCAAGGTTCATGAAACCCAATGGCCCAACGTGAATCAATCGAAGTGCAGTTCGCCACCCTAAGTGGTCTAAGACGAACGATTCGCGGCCCTAAGTGGCGTAAGACGAAGAATACGCACTCTCAAAACAGAGGTACAATTTGTAGTCGTAAGTGACGTAAAACCAACGATTCGCTTCTCAAAGTAGAATAAGACGAACAATTGTGTACCAAAAAAATAAACAAAAACGAGCTATTTTAAAAAAATTATAACATAAAAGCGCAAATACATAAAGGAAAAGAGTTGGACAAAAAATGCTCGACTTATATTCAAAAGGATACTTAAGAGATTTTCAAGCCAAAAATATACTTGAAAAAATCCTAAGTATGAGTAGTGGTGCTGGCCACAAAGGCCGACCAGCTGGCCGTCTTTGAACTACAAAAAGCTCCTTCTGGTCGAGCTACATGTGCCCGGCGAGCTGGATCTACTTGAACGAAAAGTAAAGCTACAAAAATGGAGCTCCTTCTGGGCGAGCTCCGCAACCCGACGACCTACCGAAACTTGGAAAATAAAGACTAAACTAAGAAAGCAATAATAAAGAGGGCCTAGGACTCGGGGTCGGCGACCTCTGGAGTAGGGGCGACCTGGCGGATAGGCATGGCAAGCTCGACATCAGAAGTGATGTTCCCCGAGAGTCCGCTTGTGTCGAGCTCGCTGATGTTTATAATCGCATCCCCGCAGACCTCCTGCATCTGCTCCATTGTCGGCGGGGCCTCGCCTCCAACATCCCCCTTGGCACCTTCAGTCTCTTGGGCGAGATCAGCAGTCAAGACCTGCTTCGTCTGGATAATGTTGAATTTTTTACGAGCAGCGTCAAGATTGATCCCATAGCCCGCGAGGTCTCCAATGTTCAGCTCCGTGCCGGGGGGATCGAAGACTTCTCCAGGCAATCCTCGAACTCGCTGACGAGGGCTTCCCACTCACTGTCATTATTAATCCGCGCCCATTGGAAGGAGCGGATTACCTCGGCAAAGCAGAGCACGAAGCCCTTATCGGTTGCGACCACCTCGGCGAGCTCAAGCGCCTCGGGCGTGATGGCGGCGTCGGAACGGCCCCTGAGCTCGGCGATCTCCAAGGCCTTAGCGGGGACCTCTTCTCGCAGCTTGCGGCACTCTTCTGAGTTCTCTCGGCTCTGATCGCGGAGGAGCCCTACCTCAACCCGGGTCAAGACGAGCTCCTCTTCCCGAGCAGCAATTATTCGGCGAGCTTCTTCCAGTTCGGCCTGTTGTCGGCGGAGGTCGGCCTGGAGTTTTTCTGCCTTTTGGACTGCAAGCCGCTCCGCCTCCAGCGAGGCCTTCGCTTTGGTCTCCGCCCTCACGAGCTCCTCGAGGGCCTTCTTCCGCTCGTCACCCACTTTAGTGAGCATCTTCTTTGTATCGTGGCGAGCTCTATCAGAGGCGGCGATATCATCACTGACGAGCTGGGCCGCCGCCATTGCCGCACAGGCGTAGTGCATCGCCAACCTTGCCTTGTCGGCAGGCTTCTGCCTATCGATCATGCCGAGCTCCGAGGCGGAGAGGTATTTGAGGGCCTCAGTGAAAACCCGGCTAGCCACCCCATCAGGAAGGTCCCTCGACGAGCTCAGGGCCCTACACCGCTCAGCGATATGGAGAGATTCAGGTCGCTGCGGGAACTCGGTGGGAGTATACCTACACAATACTCAAATCAGTTAGCAAAAATCATAGGAGTTACAAAGGCTTCCAACTTCAAAGAGGTCGCCCACTTACCCAAACCTATCGGGGTTGAGCCCAAGCAGGGTATCATCCCGAATAGGGACCCCGTAGGGAGGCGGCGAGGGCGCACTCTGAGGAGTTGGGGGCGCCTGAGAAGATTGGAGAGTGAGAGCTCGCCCTGACCCCGCTGGGGTTGATCCGGAACCGCCCTCGGCCCTAGCTCGTTTGGCGGGGCGGGTCTCTTCCTCGCCCACCCGCGAGCCATCCCCGCGGTGGAGAGCTCGCCTCGTTTGCTGAGGTGGAGGGGGTTGGGCACCCCGTTCAGAATCCAAACCTCGGCCCACTCCCCTCTTGGCAGCAGCAACCTTCTCTTTCGCCTGGGGAGGCGCCAAGGTCCTTTGTGAGCCCGAACCCCCGGCCTTATCAGCAGCCTTGGCGAGCTCAAGCTTTTTCGTGGCATCCAGGACTGCCCCGGAGGGGATGCCTTCTCTCCCCGGGTTAGGTTTACCCATCCTAAGCTGCCGAGCTAGGAAATGGTAGGCCTCAGGAACTTCAATGGGCGGAACCTCGGCAGTAGGGCCTGCACCTGCACAAAATGATCAAGTAGGTCAGGCGACCTCACTATACGGGGTAGCGAGCTGGCAGAACTTCAAAATGGAGAAGTGCAAAACCTTGAGCAACGAGGTGGTGTGGTGAAGTGATGAGGCCGGCGAGCCTGCGGCAGTGGTGTTGGCACAAGTGTTCGATCTCGCGATCCTTCTTCTCCCTCAAGCCACACACCGTCCGCACGAACTCGAAGCCAATCGAAGTCTCCGGTTTCCCACGGCTCGACTTGTGGCGCTTCAAACCTGCAAAAAGATAGATTAGATCAGTAATCTAATCCGACGCACACACACTAAGGTACGCCACCTACAGCTCGTCTCCCCGTAGGTCTCAGGGGTGGGAATGCGCCCTCCGCGGTCGTTGGAAGCTCGACAATCCCCCCCAATGAAAAAGAACTGCTCCTTCCAATCCCGAATTTTGTTGGGGAGGTCGCCTAAAAATTTACCCCCCTGGCGAGCTTGGAAAGAATAATATCCCTTCCCCTCCGTCACTTGTCTGATCACGATGAAGAGCTCGTTAATCTCCGCCGTGCTCAGCCGGTTTTCATAGCCCTCGAGGCCGAAGACAGTCAGGGCGGCCAACAAATTGCTCCATCCATTCGGAGTGAGTTGGGTAATGGCGAGGCCCGTGTCCGCCAAAAACTGCCCGATTATAGGGTGGAGGGGAAGGGTGAGCCCAGCCTTCAAGGTGTGATAATTTATGGCTGTGAGCCAGGCAGGGGGGAGGTCGGCTCGCTCTTTCTCCTCAGCAGGATACATAAAAATGTCCAGCGGGATACGGAACCGCCTCTGAATATCCGGAAGGGCGAACTCGCTCATGATGCTCTCCACCCCGTTGGCCTTAAGATCAGACTTGCCAGCGGCTTTTCGAATCGGAGCTCGCCGGGGTAGGGGAAAGCTCGCCCCGTGAGTTCTCACATATTTGCCCCAGTCGAACTCATTCACGACCTCGGCAGAGACCTGATGTTCAGGGAGCTTAGGAAAGGGAAAGTCGATGAAACGGAGGTATTCATAAGTGACCTCCGTCCCCATATCCTCACCAACCTCTTCGTCGACCTCGCGGGCCAGCTCGCCAGCAAGGTCGCCAGGCCCAACCTCGGCGACCTCCTCCCGGGCCCCAACCTCGGCGGCCTCCTCCTCAATGGGGGTCGCAGCTCCTCCGTGAGCTCGCTCTGAGTAATCCCAGAGTTCGCGGAGGGGCGATTCCTCACCGGAACTAGTAGCTTGCTCGCTGGAGTCAGAGCGAACCGACCCCAAGAGCTCGCTACTGTCCGGGAAGGTTTCAGAGCTCGCCTCAGAGCTCGATGAGAGGATCACAGGTGCCTCTCGGGGGTTTGGAAGGTCATCGGTCATTTGTCCTTTACCCAAATCGCGATTCGGAGGGGTTCGACTCGAAGAGTTCTCAGACATAATGTGGGAGTCCGGAAACAAGAAACAAGAAGGAAGAGAAGGGAAATCCGGGTTTCTACCTTAGGAGATGCTCGGGGACGCGTCTGAAGCAGAGGAATGTTCGCCAGAAATGTGCTCTGAGAAGTGAGGAAGCAAAAGTGAGGAAATTCCTCATTTCCGCCTATTTATAGACGCTGGGCACGAGCTCGAAATTCCCGAAAGATCAGGGACCTTTTTGCAAAAAAATTGAAAAGTTATCATTATTACGGGCGGGAATCGAGACACCAAGAGACTTGCATGATGCTTGGGATCCCGCATCGTGTCGGCTGAGGCGACCTCCGAGGCGCAGCTCGCCTATTACCTCGGCACCCCCGGGAATAGTTCGCCAGACTTCAAGTTCTCCAGCTCGCCCACACATTGGACAAAGTCATGATGGCCGCGAGCTGGGGGGCAAAAATGTTGATATGGCGAACTAATACGTCGGTTTCAGAAATAATCCCCAAGGTTTGCCAGGTCTCTAGAGCCCATCCGAGCTGGAGAAGGTCCAGAGCTCGCCCGACTGTGGCCCATCACTGTGCGATACTCTGGAATCTGGTCAAGGCTTGGGAGCTCGCCCCTTGTCAGCAGAGCCCCGGTGGCGCACTCTTTTTCCCTCCGTCCGGTTTATCCACAAGGGTGGTTTACGGCGAGGTTTTTAACGAGGCTCATCTAGTCTAAGGCATAGTAGTAGGACGAGGCGTGATAGGGGAAGCAGTGTGTGAGATCGAGACGAGGGTAAGGAATCCTCGTCAACACCGGAAGCCACATAGGCTCGTAAGGTGCCGTCTCACACTCACACACCTATAAATAAGACCTCTCTTGTACTATTTACACAAGGATCACATTTCACACAATTCATACAATCTTCATTGCGATATTTCTCTCTCTAAACTCTCTACTCCCCCTTCCCAAGAACATGAAATCATAAGATTATTGTTTGGTAGAATTAATCCGTCGTAAAGCCACATAAACGAACACGATTAACAAATTCTATCAACATGTGTATAGATCTTTTTTGTTTGAGGCTTAACGTAAACTAGCTAGCGTCTAGTTAAATCTCAAAAGCTTCTAAGATCGTGAATATATAAATACTTTCAACACGGTTAATAATATTTAGACTCCGTCTCTTCACTACCTAGATGACAATCTAAATATCTAATGTCTAACAATGGGGAATCTAGCAACCAAACCTTTCTGGGTGAAGTCAATTATATTTTAACTCAAATTAATTAATCAATATATTAACCTAAATACCCAATTATTATTGCAATACACAAAAATTAAATCAATTAATCAATTGAAACATGCAGGACCCATTAATAAAAATATTCACATAAAGAAATAAGCACAATCAAAAATATAAATTCATCAATACATTTCATACATAGATCCACACCCAAAAAAAAAAAAAATCATAATTTTAAAAATAACATAAAGCATAAATTTAACCCAATAAACACAAAATTTGAAAATAGATATCACCTCTGAAATCTTCACCAGCTTCAAAACTTCAAAAAATAAAAATATCCCAAAATTTTAATTAAAAAAATAAAGAAAAACATGAGAAATAACAAGTTTATGTGATGAGGGGCTCAATGCCCTAGAATTTCTAAATTATATTATCGCTTCCTTTGTAGCTACTGTTGTGCTTTTACTACTCCATATATATCCACTCCTCAGCTGAAAGAAAACGCTAACAAGTTAAAATGTATTAGCAACTTTTCCACGTGGAGTCCCACTATTGGCCGCAGCTTCCTTCTTTCAATTTCCACAGCTGCCCTTTCCATTTTCTTCATTCCAAATTCTGGGCCTTACAACTTTCTTTGTATTATAGGAAATGGCCATTAATTGATTATAGGCCCAGGTTATATGCACCATCCACGGGTGTATGAAGTACACACATCCTAACATAATATTAATTATTATAATACTATTAAAAATAACAAATATACCCTTTTATGAACTAACAAATGCACCCATCACAATTGATTCTCCCCACTTCATCTTAACCATTCTCCTATTCGGCGATAAAATTGATCACCGCAAAGATGAAAACAAAGAAGAATAAAAACAAGAATGGCTCTATTCTCTGACTTTCGATGAAGAGCAGACTTTGTTCTCCTGGATGCGCCTAGCCACTGCAAAGACGAAGATGAATCTTGTGGAGCTTCAATGTCATACAGAGGCTTGGTCAGCGGCAAGAATAGGGGCGTAAATGGATGCGGCTTCCACGGACAAAGGTGATGTTTTCTTCCAGCGATGGTGACACCCCGTGCTTTCGAAAAAAAGTAGAAGGTAGATTTTTATTTTTATTTTTTAAAATGAGATTTAGAAATTAGAGTTTTATCTCTCGAAGTGAGATTCTTTTTTTTCAAAAAATTAGGAATTTGGTTTTTGTTTTGGTTTTGTTTCTTCAGGGGAGAGAAATTTGAGCATAGAAGCAAATTTTTTTTCAATGCAGATGGTGGTGGCTTGATTGCTGATTCAAGGACAAAGAAACATACTCAAATTGACTCATTGGCATCACTTCAAAAAAATTTAAAAAGGTAATTTGAAGTGGTTGTACTACAGACAATAGTGGGGAATTCAGTAAACTTCAATTCTTTCAAATAGAAGATTTTGAGATTAAGTTTGAATGAAATTTTTTGATGATATTTTAAAAAATAAAAAGATTATTCGGTCAAGTTGACTGAATTTTATTAAAAAAATTTGAAATTCTCAAATAACCGTACGAATGAAAATGGAGATAATGTTGACTGATTCTTCCTTTTTTTTTCTCTTTTTTTACAGTATTTTTAATTGAATTATGGTAGATGCATTAAATTTATTTTTCACACATGAAAGAAGAGTATTCATGTCTTTTTCTATAATATTATAGTTATTAAAAATTATGTGTGGGTGCACTACTGAGGCAAATTTATTATATTAAAGATCTTTTCAAATTTATTTATGAAAATAGGGTAAAAATTGGGAGTCTTAGCGTTTTAGAGGCAATCGGGTACAGGGTTTCCGACTAGCAAAGCTGTCGGTACTATGACATCCGACTAATGAGGTGTTAAAGTCATTTGGGACATTTTTGACCGAACGAACGAGGAATACGGCTGTATTCATTTAATTTTAGAGTCTGATTCCCTCAATTATTTCTTACTTCCTACATATCATTCTTAATATATCATTCCCTCAAGTTGTTATATTTCACGCAAATCATTTTTATTTAACATAGCAAACCTATATTTGTATTATTATATACACTAAGTTCTCGTATGGTTTAATAAATAAGATAAATAATCCAAAATAAATTAGTCAAGATTATAATCTAGAAATAATTATTTGTGACTTAAATAGTATGTTTAGATTGATGGATTAAGATAATTAGTAATATAAGATAATTTCATTTTAAATGTTTGAATTGCAAGATTAATAATAAAAAAATATACAATTGATAATTTTGTCATCTATATCACAAACAAAAATGAAGTGAATTATGATTCTTTTTCCCAATATAAGGGAAGTATTTAGTAAAGATAAATACAATAAATTATTATTTTTAATTTTTAATCTCATAAGAAATTGATATGCATTTTAATTATAATATATATATATATATATTACACGTGCAAACACAAAAAAATAATTTAATTAAATTACAAGTCTCATTATATATTTGAATAATATATACTTTATAAGCATTTTGGGAATGGAAGAAGTATAATGGCTCATTTTGTTCAATGGACAAGATAAATAACTCAAAATAGATTAAACAAGATTATAATCTAAAGATTAGTATTTCGTGTGATTCTGTCCAACAAAGTTTCATATGAATCCACTAATCATGTTTTTCCTTTTGCTGTTATGTTTCATCTCATAAAAAATACAACTTACAGTGTTTTTTTTTTTTCTCAACGCAAATAAAAAATGAAATTATTAGGCCTAATTTAGTTCGTTAGATAAATTAAGATAAATTAAATTATCTTATCTAATTTGATTTTTGGTTTAATGGACAAAAGCCCAAAATTAATAAAAACCCCAAAACTAAAATTCAATTATCTTATGAATGATTGATAATATTATCTTAAAGAAGAGGTATGATAATAATTCATTGTATTTATTTTTACTAAAGTACTCCCCTTATATTGGAATGGAGAACCATAATTCACTTTACTTTTGTTTATGATATAGAGCGCAAAATTGTCAATTGCATATTTTTTTATTATTAATCTTACAATCCAAACATTCAAAATGAAATTATCTTACATTACTAATTATTTTAATCAATCAATCCAAATATACTATTTACATCACAAATTAATCTTGACTAGTCTATCTTGGATTATTTATGTTATTCATTAAACCAAACGAAACCTTAGTGTATATAATGCTCCCACCGTCCCATAATTGTTTTCACACTTTCCTTTTCCGTCCGTCCCACAATTGTTTTCACACCCTATAAATGGAAACTATTACTTTAATTTTATCCTCACAGTTCAACTAATCTTATTATTTAAATAATATAATTTTACACAACACTCTACTTTTCTTAAAAATTGTGTCATCCAATGGTGAAAACGCCTCTGGGACGAGGGGAGTAATACAAATATAGGCTTGCTTTGTGTTTAAAATAATAATAAAAATTTGTGTGATATATAAAAAATGCAACACAACTTGAGGGAATGATATATGAAGAATGCTATATATGAGGAGTGATATATGATTTGCGTGATATATGAAGAATGCTATATGAGAATGATATATAGGAAGAAATAAATAATTGAGAGAATCAGACTCTAAAGTTAAATGAATACAGCTGTATTTCTCATTGGTTCGGTGAACTATGTCCCGAATGACTTCAACACCTCATTAGTCGGATGTCATAATACCGACAGCTTTGCTAGTCGGAAACCGTGAACCCGACTGCCTTTAAAACGCTAAAACTCTCAATTTTTACCCTATTTTCACAAATAAATTTGTAAGATCTTTAATATAATAAATTTGCCCACTACTGACATGTCTAAAAATTAATGGGCAATTTATGGCTTCAATTTGGGCCTATAGTCGGGCTGCTATTTTTCTTAAATTAATTTTGTCTCTTTTTTGTTTTCTCTTCTATTGACTTCACAAATAAGTTTGTGTTTCCTCCAAATAATTATATTTTTCTATAAAATAAATAAAATATCATTTTTCTCAAAATTAAGCGTAATTAATCAATTTATATAAAATATGCATGAAATCTTATCTAATTGAACAAATAAAGCATTAATTTCAAATAAATTTCACACTAATCAATAATATTTTTTTGTTTAATTCGAAAAATATTCACGCCAACTTGGATTATAAATTATATTATGAAATTTAAATTATTATATATGATTGTATCATGTTATTTAATTTGATGTTGTTCTATAATTTCTATTACATTTATACATATATATATATATATATATAATTTTTATGTAATTTATATTATTTAAAAATTAATATAAAATAAAAATAAAAAAGTATGTAATTAATAAGTTTAAAATAGTATAAATTTAATTTAATCAAAAAATATAGAGTAGAATATAGTGCAAATCTTTAAAGATAGAATTTAAATGTAACACGAACTTTGCATTAAAGTGGCACAAACTTTATTGTGCAATAGAGCAACCACTGAAAATGCTCATTGTGCAATTTTGAGAATATATATATACCTTTAAAAGTGATTATTGGATATTTTTAAGAGAGTGGATGAAAAAAAAAATGTTAAGCAAACACTTGTATAAATTCATATTAGCAGCACTCCTCTTCAAAGCATAATTGTTTAATGCACGAAGTGTTATTATTTAGCATGTGAATCTAAGTATCGGTAATTTTGAAAAGAATAATACTTAAAATCAAGTACTTTTGAGAATTATAAAATTTTATATGCTAAAAGTGCTTTAAAAAATGGGGCATTGCAGTTCAAAAAGTAACAATTTACATATTATTTTAAAATATTTGTACAGTTATATAATTTTTTTTTTACAACAGCCTTTTTTTTCACAGAATTAATTTATAATTAGTATTATTTTTTGAACTATTTTATAATCTTCTCTCAAAAAATTACAGATCAGACTTTTTTTTTTCTTAAAAAATGGGTGCCCCCATTTTACAATTCTTATCATATACTCAGTTCATCCTCAAAAACTTGCACTATTTCATTTTTGATCCATACATAATAACTTGCACATATCAAAAAAGAAATTATTAATTTGTGTGCCCAAAAAAATATACATATTAACTCATATAACTATTTTACTCTAAAATGGTGTAGGAAGTGAATGACGATGAAAATAGAGTGGGAGCCTCTTCTCTTGAACAAGATAATTGAGACAGAATCGTCCGATTAAATAAACTTTGAAATTTAAACCAGGTGGGTTAGCTCACCTGGCCACCGGGCTTCTCACTTGAGTGAGTGACCAGGGTTCGATTCCCTTTGGAAACAAATTATGAGGGAGATATAAGGTTGACTTGAAGATATTTTTGGAGTGTTTGGAGACTTTGTGTACTAATCTAACTACTAAGAACTGACATTTACCGATCAAAACAAAACTTTGAAATTTAGATGAAAACAGTGAAGAGAATGGTAGGAGTGGAAGGTAAATTTCTGGCAATGGAAAAAGAGAGTTGAATTCCAAGGAGGGAAGGTGAATGTGAAATTGAAAATTTTAAATTTTAAGGGTAATATTATCTTTTTAAATATAGAATGACTAAACAATTTTCTAATCAATTTGGTCAAAAAAATAAATAGCCACCTAACCATTAGCTAAAAAAAAATTCTCCCTTAAATTAATCACAATTGTCACATTTGCTATTAATGAAGGCATGGAACACTAATATATTTAAATTTTTATAATTACCACCACTTAAGATGGCAAATCTTTTCTTCTCTCGCCCTCCCAAATGCTCGTATATTCAATTAGATTCGAATTTTCTGAAGGGTGTGTTTGGTAAGTGGAATTTGGGAGAGGAATAGACCAACTCACACCCCTAATATCACTGTTTAATAGCAGCATCTTCTCCCTGCTTAATTGGTTGGGGGGGGGGGGGGGGGGGAGGGGGGGTTTGCAATTTTGAGTTCGTGAGATTCAAGTATTATTTATAATTTGAAATTGTATTGGTGATTAATGTATTTATTTAAATATGTCTGTCAAACACTTATGAAGATAGGTCTAGAACAAAATGAGTATCTATTAATCTTTTAAACCTTACTAAATATACCCTAAGGGGGTGTTTGTTAGGATGTAATATGATTGATAAATTTGCGGGGATTTTGGGTACTGTAGAAATCAAATTAATTTGTTTGATGTGTATGGATGCATAACAATGGTAAAGGCAAAAATGAAGAGACAGTAATATGCGGCTCTTTTGTATCGGGTCGCTGAATAAAATCCAGATCCTTACATTATTTTTAGTGTGTTGTGAAATCAATAATCGGAACTGAATCGAGCTCAATAAGACTTGAAGTTTTCAGAGCAATTGGAAGAACTTGTCGGATGAACACACTCAACAGAAATAATCAGGAAATCAAAAGAACAGCAATTTACGTGGTTCGATCAAATTGATCTACATCCACGGATGGGGTTGGCTCACTTCACTAAATGATGAAATAATGTTTACAGATTACAAGCTTTCTCTCTCTCTAAGATTTAGAATGAAGCACTCTCTTAAAAATTGGAATGAATATATATTTATAGATCAAACCCTTAACCGCCTTTGAGCTCTTAACCAATCAACGAGATTCGTATGGTTATAACCGCCTTGAATAACTGTTTCGGCGTCCAATGAGATTGCTCCGCCAGCTACCCAAATAACCGACTTTCTCACTCTGGTGAAGTCGCCTTTGCCATGCTCTTATTTCTTAACTGTCAGCTCAGGATCGCCTTCATGCTGAGTGACTCAGGGAATAGGTGATTTTTAGCTCAGGATGATCTCTCAGGATTGCCTTCAGTTCTACTGAGTCTTCAGTGTCTTCACTGATCTGACCACTCAGGATGACATTCAGGATGAGTGTCAGGATCAGAACACTCCTGACTCAGGATCAAGTCTTCGCTCAGGCTCAGGATGCTTTCCTCAGGAATATTCCTCCGGATCCAATATTCAGGATCAGGATTCCTGACTAATCTTCAGTACTCAAACTCAGCTTATCTTTACACTTAACAATTCTCCACCTTAAAGTAAGTGAGTTTCCCTCATTCCACACTCCACCTCAGGACCTAGCTTATGGTACATTTCATGACTGCAGCTTGATCAGCTCCAAGCAATATCTGAATTTGGAAATAGGTAAGACCTTAGTCAGCATATCCGCAGCATTGTCCTCGGTGGAAACCTTCTGCACTGAAATCACTTTCTTTTCCACCACATCTCTCACAAAATGAAGTCTGACATCAATATGCTTTGACCTTTCATGAAAGACCTGATGCTTAACCAAATGAATTGTGCTCTGATTATCACACTGAACTGCAACTTCCTTTTGTCTGATTCCAAATTCTTTAATCATACCCTTGAGCAACATCGCTTTCTTCACTGCTTCAGTCATCGCAATATACTCAGCCTCAGTAGTTGAGAGTGTCACTACTGACTGGAGTACTGCTCTCCAGCTGATTGTTGTACCATATAATGTGAACACATATCCTGATAAGGATTTCCTCGTATCAATGCTTCCAACATAATCTGAGTCCACATATCCCTGAAGTGGTTGAGTGCCATCCTTAGTCTTCTCGAAGAGTAACCCCAGATTTTCAGTTCCATTTAAGTATCTCACTATCCACTTAAAAGCCTCCTAGTGTGTCTTTCTCGGATTTGCCATAAATCTACTGACCACACTGACTAAATGAGTTAAATCTGGCCTGCTGCACACCATAGCATACATTATGCTACCTATCCCATTTGAGTAAGGGATTTTACTCATTTGTGTCTTCTCTTCTTCTGACTTCGGACACTGACTTGATGTCAGTTTGAACTGTTGACCAAGGGGTGTAGATACAACTCTGGCTTCATGCATGTTGAACCTCCTGAGTATCTTCATGATGTAATCCTTCTGAGTTAAGAACAACCTCCCTTTGTCCTTATCTCTGATAATTTCCATGCCCAGTATCCTCTTAGCCATGAGCTTTGCCTTTAGCTAGGGGTGTGGATAATTCGGTTATTAATCGAAAATCGAACCAAAACCAAACTGAATTATGAATTCGGTTCGGTTACTGAAATATTCGGTTCGGTTTCGGTTATTAATTTTTTAGTATTTTGATTTTTGGTTCGGTTCGGTTAATAACCGTAATTATTTTAGTTAACCGAAATCCGAACCGAAATTATTATATATTTAATAAATATTAATATACATATATATATTTGATAAATAATATTTATATTTAATAAATAAATAATAAAAAATAGAAAACATAAACCTACAGGTGTTGTGCATTTTTTGAAAACAAATCAACATTTCCAAACCATAACTCCCTAAGCAGCAGCCGACAGCTCCTCGCCTCCTCCATCAATCTACCCCTCCGGCCTCCAAGGCAACTGACCGCCGCCCACCTGCGACACCACAACGACACCCGATCCACATGCAGGGCTCGATTCGCATCCCACCCGACGCGGCGCCACCTCCAGCCGGACGTGACAACGCGGCGGCACCTTCATCCCGATGCAGCGACACGACGGTGCCTTCATCCCGACGCAGCGACATGGTGGCGCCTTCATCCCGACGCAGCGACACGGCTACGCCTCCATCTTCCTTTAAGCCACCACTTCCAAGCCCTACTCCAAGTCCAATGGCGACGGTAAGGGATGGATTGCCTTTTTTTTTTTTTAAGCCACACTGAAGTTGTTGCCTGCTGCTTTGGCCTAAGGGATGGATTTGCCTTTTGTTTTGTTTTTTTTAATTGTAAGAAGTGGACTAGTGGTTTCTCTTTTGTTGCAATTGGAGCTAATAATTTTACCTTTGCATGGATTCAGCAGTTTAATTTTATTGAACTAATTTGATCTACTTAAGAATCCCAGTGGCCAGTGCTATGTTATTGTAATTTGTAACTGTTTTTGTCATTTTGTAAGTGCTATTCCAGCAAGTATTCTTTATAATTTGTGTTGAATGAGTTTTGAAGTGTGTATGTAATTTATGCATTACTATTTATTTATTTGGACAAAATTTCGGTTATTTGGATAAAATTTTGGTTATTTGGACAAAATTTTGGTTATTTGAACAAAATAATAAAATTTCGGTTTGGTTCGGTTTCTATTTAGTTTTATATACATTCGGTTCGGTTTCGGTTTCTTTTACCTTAATTCGGTTCGGTTTTCGGTTTTCATAATTCGGTTCTGTTCAGTAACCGAACCGACCGTTGCACACCCCTACCTTTAGCCTCTGAATTCTTTCAGGACTCTTGCTTGCAACCAACATGTCATCCACATAGAGCAGCAGATATGTGAGTACTTCATTTCCTTGTTTTTCAAGATAGACACAATTATCATATCTGCATCTTGTAAAGCCTATGGAGATCATAAAACTATCAAACTTCTTATACCATTGCCTAGGACTTTGCTTCAGTCCATACAATGATTTCTTCAGTAGACACACCTTATCCTGATTCCCAGGTAGAATAAAACCTTCAGGTTGTTGCATGTGTATAGTTTCTTCCAGGTCTCCGTGTAGAAAGGCTGTCTTGACATCTAACTGTTGAAGCTCCAAGTCATCCTGAGCTACCTTTGACAATAGGATTCTGATTGAACAGTGTTTCACCACTTATGAGAATACCTCATTGAAGTCTACCCCCTCTCTCTGAGTGAAGCCTCTGGCAACAAGCCTTGCCTTATATCTCAGCTTCTCTCTTCCTACTGACCCCATTTCAGATTTCTTCTTGAAGATCCACTTGGAACTGACTACCTTCTGTCCCTGAACCTTGTTCACAAGTGTCCAAGTGTTATTCTTCTCTAATGACTGAAGTTCCTCAGTCATGGCCAATATCCATCTCTCTTTGTCTTTGCCTGACACGGCTTCAGCATAACTTTGTGGTTCCTGATGCTCCACCTCTTCAGCGGTTATCAAGGCATAGGACACGATGTCAGCCTGACCAAACCTAGTTGGAGGGTGTATGCTTCTCTTGTGTCTGTCCCTTGCTAGACTATAATTCCTGAGATCTTGGCCTTCAGTATCTGAAATTGAATGGTCAGAATGATCGTCAGTATCACTTTCCTCTGACTCCTCCTAAGTCCTCCCTGAGGTTTCACCTACCTCAAAAATTCCTTGTCCTGAGTTCCTTTCAGGAGTCTCCATCTCAACCTGAGATCCATCTCCTGAAAGTATACCATCTGAGTCGAGTATGCTGATGGGCTGATTATATCCCATGACTTTCTCGTTGAAAGTCATATCTCTACTGACAATACACCTTTTATGTTCAGGTTCCAAACATCATAACTTGTATCCTTTCACTCCCTCAGGATATCCTAAGAAGATACATCTCAGTGCTCTAGGTTCCAGCTTATCCTGCCTGATGTGGGCAAAAGCTGAGCAACCAAATACCTTCAGGTTATTGTAGTCCGAGATCCTCCCATACCATACCTCATCAGGTGTCCTGAACTCAATTGCTGAAGAAGGTGACTTGTTAATAAGATAACAAGCTGTACTGACTACTTCCCCCCAAAACACCTTGGGTAGCTTTGCATCTGACAACATAATCCTGACCTTTTCCAGGATTGTCGTATTCATCCTCTCAGCCAAGCCATTTTGCTGAGGATTTGCAGGAACAGTCCTGTGTCTAGTGATCCCCCTTTCCTTGCAGAAATTGTTGAACTCCTCTGATACATACTCCAATCCATTATCAGTCCTGAGATGTTTAATGGATCTTCCTCTCTTATTTTCTTGTTCACTGACCCAATCCCTGAACCTTGCCAAGGCCTCACTCTTCTGCTTCAGTATGAACACCCATACTTTCCTGCTGAAGTCATCAATGACTGTCATGAAGTATCTTCCTCCTCCATGAGTCTCCACCTTAGTTGGTCCCCAGATATCAGAATGAACATAATCCAGAGGTGCATCAGTAGTCTTTTTACCTTTAGGGAATGGATTTTTCTTGGATTTGCCCAGGATGCAATTGTCACAAAAATCCAATTTCATCACCTTTCCTTCCCCAAAAGCCTTCTACTTTGAAAGTTCTTGGAGCCCCCTTTCTCCAATATGGCCCAACCTTTTATGCCATATCATGGCCTCAGTGTTGTCCATAACATTGTTTGCTGACCCTGAAGAAGTGCTTCCAATCAGGATATACAACCTATTGACTTTCTTTCCTTTCATGTATACCTTCTTGCCTTTGGTTATCAGGATATAACCATCCTCAGTGTTGAACTCATAACCCAGTTGATTCAGTGAACCCAGGGAGATCAGATTTCTCTTCAGTTCTGGCACCAGCCTCACATTTGAGAGTATCTTATCTACTACATCATGCAGCTTCAACCTGACAGAACCACTCCCCTTCACCTTACATGTCTGATTATTGCCCAGAACAACTGAGCCTCCATCAAACCTCCTCAACTCCCTGAATAATGATTCATCAGGGCACATATGGAATGAACATCCAGAATCCAGTACTACAGTACCCACTCATCATTCAGTTTCAGGTTAGTAACCGTTAACACCTCAGCACTATCATACCCACCTTCAGCAGCAACAGTTATATCAGCCTTTTATTCTTCTCCCTGATTCCTATTTCTGTCAGGGCAATTCTTCTTGAGATGACCAGTTTTGTGACAAGCAAAACATTTTCTCTTCTCAACAAAATCACCAGATTTTGGCCCCTTTGTGTTCTTCTTCTTCTTGTTCTGAAAATCTCTTTCCCTTCTTGAACCTGACATTCAATCCTTCAGCCTGAACTGAATTTTTCTTATCATCTTGTAGCTGAATAGACTTAATTTTTAGCGCACCCAGAATATCATCAAAGGACAATTTATCCTGCCTCCCAAATAGTAAGGTATCCTTGAAATTCTCAAAGTATCTAGGCAAAGAATTCAGGAACATCAGAGCCTTATCATCATCATCAATTTCCACTCCCAAGTTCTCAAGATCATCAGCAGCCTTGTTGAATTCCTCAAGTTGTTCAATCAACTCCTTCTCTTCATTCATCCTGAATGACATCAGTTTTTATTTCATGAACAACTTGTTGGTGATAGACTTGGTCTGATACACCTTCTCCAGCTTACTCCAAATCTCAATGGCAGTCTTCTCCTTGCACACCTCCCTCAGAGGCTTATCCCCCAGACACAAGATGATTGTCCTATGAGCCTTTTCCAATATTTCTTGTCTCTTGCCTGGATTTTCTGACGAAGAAGGGGGCCATTGATCTTCAGGCTTCAGAGCATTGGCCAGCCCATGATGAGTCAAGAGAGCCTTCATCTTGATCTTCCACAAACCAAAATCGTTTGCTCCAGTGAATTTCTCAAATTCCAGCTTGGTAGATGCCATAATTGATGATTAACCAGTCGATTCCTCCTCCGATTCCCACAGACGGCGCCAATTATTGTGAAATCAATAATCGAAACTAAATCGAGCTCAATAAGACTTGATGTTTTCAGAGCAATTGGAAGAACTTGCCGGATGAACACACTCAACAGAAATAATCAGGAAATCAAAAGAACAAGTAATTTACGTGGTTTGATCAAATTGATCTACATCCACGGATGGGGTTGGCTCACTTCACTAAATGATGAAATAATGTTTAAAGATTACAAGCTTTCTCTCTCTCTCAAAGATTTAGAAAGAAGCACTCTCTTAAAAAAATTGGAATGAATACATATTTATAGATCAGACCCTTAACCGCCTTTGAGCTCTTAACCAATCAACGAGATTCGAATGGTTATAACCGCCTTGAATAACTGTTTCGGCGTCCAATGAGATTGCTCCACCAGCTGTCCAAATAACCGACTTTATCACTCTGGTGAAGTCGCCTTTGCCATACTCTGTTTTCTTAACTGTCAGCTCAGGATCGCCTTCATGCTGAGTGACTCAGGGAGTAGGTGATTTTCAGCTCAGGATGATCTCTCAGGATTGTCTTCAGTTCTACTGAGTCTTCAGTGTCTTCACTGATCTGACCACTCAGGATGACATTCAGGATGAGTGTCACGATCAGAACACTCCTGACTCAGGATCAAGTCTTCGCTCTGGCTCAGGATGCTTTCCTCAGGAATATTCCTCCGGATCCAATACTCAGGATCAGGATTCCTGACTAATCTTCAGTACTCAAACTCAGCTTATCTTTACACTTAACATAGTGCCTACCAAACAGATTTGACCCAAGATAAAAAAAAAATTGTATTTTGGCTCTTGTTTGGCCTACCAAGCATAGCCTAAATAAACAAGAAGGATTCCCCAGAAATGATACTGCATGGACAAAAAAAAAAAATTAAAATATATCCACAGAAATTTGAGAAAAAAACCTAAATCGAGAACGATAATTGATAAATATACTCTGAAGAACACAATGCTGGAGATGAGACGGGATTTTGGAATGTGAAAAAAGAAT
This sequence comes from Prunella vulgaris, assembly GCA_026898435.1. Classification (NCBI taxonomy): domain Eukaryota; kingdom Viridiplantae; phylum Streptophyta; class Magnoliopsida; order Lamiales; family Lamiaceae; genus Prunella; species Prunella vulgaris. Next base: position 2,349,598 of record JAPKLY010000012.1, read on the forward strand.
TGTATAAAAAAATAGAGTGAGAAACAATAGAAAAAAAGAACAAAAAATATGAGAGAGAGAAAGATACCATTTCCCTCGAATGGGAAGAACAAAGAAATTCTCTACTCTTGCAAATGAAGGACTGAAATAATAAAAGCACAAAAAGAGAGAAATAGCTAAAAATAAAAGAAATAAATGAGGAATTTGAATCTAGAGAACATATGAGAGAAAATTTTGAAGTTTGATAACAGCAGGAACGTGATTGCACAACATTAAAGCTAAAAAATAAAATAAAAAATTATTGGTAAAAATGTGCACCATCAACAAAAGGATAAAATTTTATATGGAAATTATTTATATAAATTTAGCATTAAATTGTTTAAAAATATCAAATTTTTTATCAAAAGTATTAAGAATTTTGTTAAAAGTATTTGAAATTAGGGTTAGTGATATTATAATTTAATTGTCATTAGATTCTTTTTTATCCAAATTTATGATACTCCTAGTGAAAAATTTTGATACCCTTAATCAAATATTTGATATTTTAAAATAAATTTCATGATAAATTTATAGTGAAATATTTTTATATTAAACATACTCTTATAATTAAATTAAGTATAACATAATTTATCTAAAAAAAACAAACAAAAGTATTTTGAAGTGTGTGAATAAAATTATTTTTTTTAATTTTTTTTAAAAATCTATTTTTTAGGAATGAACTAATAAGAGCGTATGAATTTCTTTTTGGACGTGGGAGTATATTGTATAAATAAAAAGAGGGCTAGGAGTGGACGACGGTGGTGGGCCTCGTAAGGTCTCCCTTCAGGCTCTCTGGTTAATACCATGAATTTTAAGGCTCATTCGAAATTAGCTTATAAATTCACCAAAACATTTTTTATTTAAGAAAATACCATTAATAAAAAAAATTATATAAAAGTAAATTTTATTCTCTCTATAAGTTTTGTAAACAATATTTTATTGAAGAAACGGTTAATAAAAACAAGATATAGAAAATAATCAAGACAAATGAGATTGAAAACACGGAGTTCAGGGCTACCCCTTTTGATTCCAGTTAAGTATTCCACGGTGTTTAGAAACAGACGCAACGTCCTTCACACAAACTAATCCTTATCTCAGTAGGTAGAGCCTCTCTCACTCTTTACTATAGTACCACAAACTGTATTATTGATCACACATACAACAAGGGAAGATCTCCTTTATATAGTGGAAGAAGACTATGATTTCCAGCCAATCAAGCCATAATAACTGGTGAGAAAAAAGAAAGTAAATCACGGTCAACTATTTGATGAGAGAGAGAGAGAGAGAGAGAGTTGCATAGGATTAGAGATTTGATGTGTGGTTAATTTGATTGCTATCAATTTTGAATGAGCCAAAGATCAAGTGAACCATGAATACACAAAGAGGAAGCCAACCAAGTTTTTTGCAGGTTTTGTGAACTATTTTTTCAGGTGTTGTACGCCCTTGTGTGTGCATGTGTATGCTTGTGTGTGCATGGGTGATGAAAACATGTGGATTCTAATATTGAAGGAAATTACAAAAAAGATGGAGAATTTGTTGGGCTTGAGCCCACTTAGATTTTGACCTAATGGTTAAACCTTAATTCCAATTATCTATAACCCGGTAGTTAGTAGCAACCATATATAAATTATTTTGTACAAGCCTCTCTACTCTCTCGGTGAACGATATAATTGTGATAGGCTTGTAATATTGGAGCGCAATCCTACATAGAGATATTTTTTTGTTTTTCATTCTCATCGATTTTGTATCTACTAAATGGTTGGTCTGAACCCTTGTCCTAAATCAAACACGTGAGTTGTCTAAGAAGACGAGTAATCCAACACTCTCCCCACCCGTCTACCGCTCCACACCTGTCATCGCCGATCTAACCTCAGTCACAGCCGACGGCCCACCTCCATTTCATGTTGTCAATGACCGACATGGTCAAGCAGAGGCAATACGGAGAAAGAAATATCAAACAACAGAATAGAGATGTTGCTATGACGGGAGTAATAATAGGTATGCAATGCTTGAAAAGTGGCTCCCTACAAATACAATGCATGCAATTTGAAAAAATAGTAGAGATATATGGGAGAAGAAAATTAAACGGGTTGGAGAACAGGTTTGGAGAAATTAAGCATTTTCAATCATTTTTATAGAAATAATTTGTGATAAAATGTACTTATAAAATTGTAAAAACTGGCCCTTTATGTAATTTGAATTCAACTGGTCTATTCATTTGAGAGACACGATAATCAGAGAGGATGAATGTTGAGGACTACTTGCAGCAGTTGAATATATCGTGTAAAAATGTGTGAATATAAGTTGAATTGAGCACCCATCAGGCATCAATACACATGTGACAACAAATGTAAATGAAATACAAGATGAAACAAATATATTTCAACAAAAAACCTGATTGAAATGAGACACGGGTCAATAGGAACTTAGGAAGTCCAAGCATCAAAGTGCATGATATTACTTATCTATTCCTGGTGATGCTGAGACTACGTAAGCTGAAGAAGCAAATGATGGAAGTAATGTAGACGATTCTAGGCCATCAAACCCTTCAATCTCCCCCACTGTTTTAGGGATTTACATCATTATTCATCAGGGAAAGGCTACACATAGTTTTCCTAAACTCCATGCTTAAATTTCTAAATAGAAGAGAAAATAACGAAACTGTGATAGCAGCATAAGGCAGAATCACAAGAGAATGATTCAGGAATCATACTTTTAAAGTAAAGCTTCAAGTTCATCGCCACCTTCGTAGGATGGATCAGCAGAAGGAGAAGTGACAGCGCCAGCAAGCCTGCGTGGTGTTGATAACAGTGGGACCGTGCGGGGAGAGAGGTTAGTAAGTTCCAGAGCCTGTAGCCTCAACTCCACAGGGTAATCAACCATGCAACCAATTCGGGGCCCAGCACCTGTAGACCATTTGTTTGATAGTTGATGGCCTAGCTGGTATGACTTCACAGCCTTCTTGGAGTTGATTCTTTGCAATATGGCTGTCCTTGGAACGTCTGTTTTAGGACTCTGAAGACCACCGGAGAGACTCCTCTTGTACTCGACCCCATTTTCAGGTTTAGAAGTTTCTGAAGAGAGGTCTTCTTCATTGGGAAGATCTGATGAAACAGCATCTGATATTGACGTAACTTTGGGCAAAATCTGATCCGAAGACGACCGTCTATATTCACTACTCTCGTAATCTTCATTTGACTTGCGTATCTGATAATGTAAAATAAATGGATAACGTAATTAATTCATTAATTGAGTATAGTTTTGTACATAGAGACATCAACAATAAGTCAGTACAGCTTATGATACGTTTCACAAAGAAAAGGCATCGGGGAAGGGGACTATCTTTTACGGATTCTTTCCAACTAACCAGAACCACCCCTAAAAGCCATTTGTCTACTTCATTCTTAGGTCAAGTTTAATAGCATGGATCATGACCAAAGCTGGGAACGGAAGAGCTAACACAGTTCTGTACCTCTACTTCGTCTAGGTTTACTCCCTTTTCCTTGAGATATGATAAAAAGCTATCCAGGCTTTCATCAGTTGGCTTATAGTGTCCGCTGTAAGCTGAGATACACTGAAAACAAAAACATAGGCAATTGCATTTAGTCAAAATCGTAGGAAGTTTTATTCAGCATCACTAGTAGATTTTCTATGAAGAAATTAGATTGGCATTGCTGATACACAATAAAAAATTTGCTGCATATGATAAAGAGCGGTATTTTGTACTAGGACAAATAATTGACTTGACTGAAGCTTAATCAGAGTAGCACAAATGTAAAGTTTCAGCAGGAAAATGGAGGCGGAGGGGAATAGGAAGGTTGAGCCAATATTATTTTTTATATGCACAACTTTGTACCTTTCTCACAAGGTTTAACTTCCCCACCCACCCCAACCCCCACCTACCACTTTTATACTGCACTAAACTAAGATAAAGGGGTTTCTTCCCTTCCACAACACCAGACTCCCTCAAGCCAAGGATTACACCTCTTCCCCTGCCCCTCCAGGTTCTCACCTTGGGTGGCGTGTGACTGTATGCCAGCCTTAGTAAACTCAGAGAGTAAGATGCTAGTGTAATCTTTAGAATTAGCTAATGCAACATCATGCAGGTGTGTGGTAAAGAAGGCATGTCACGGACATTACCTTAAGCACTCCATCCGTTGCCACGAGCCTTCCAGCAGCTAAAGTAGCTCCTCCAGCAAGAAAGCTGGAATGATGGAACTTTCCTTTCTTTTTCTGAGATAATTACAAGTACATGTTTTGAAGATTTAGAAGAAAGAAATAGGAGGTAAAAAGATAGATTGGACATGTATTCAACTTAACCTATCAGATTACCTCCCCAGTGTAGAGTATCTTAGTGGTGCTCATCACAAAAATCCATTTTGATCCTTCTGATCCTCCAGTCGTGTCAAGTGGTTTACCAGTCAATTTATGCAAAATTTTCCCATCAACAACAACAAATTCATAGTGATCTCTCTCTTTCTGAAAAAGAGCAAACATGGGAAACAATTAACTATAATCTTTTACAAAATGGATTAAATCCAAACCCAGGAGTAAGAGCACAAGTAAGATTGTGAACAAGATCAGAAACAAGCAAGAAAGCAGTAGAAGGTAGATCAGAAACTCCTGAGCAACATATGCATCTTACCATCGCGAACACTTCCATAATTTGTAATATTGTCTTAACTACATGTAAATTAGCTGCTTCTTTTTTCTCTCACCAAAAAATAAAAAATAAAATAAAGGTGTTACACTAATTATTGAAATATCACATACTGGTCCAAGATATTTGATGCTCTGTTGACGAAGCTTAGATCTTGGACACTCTTTAAGATCGAAGTCCTTGCCATCTCCAAGATCCAACCTGTACAACTAACCCAAGGTTTACATGTTTTCTAGCTTGACAATATAGCTGACTGATAATCAGTTAAGTAATTTGTTCCACAGAATAGCGCTTTCATTAGATTAAAAGCATCCTCCAAACAACTCCGAATTCGTGCCAAATTTTATTTTCTCAAGTTTGATCATTTTCTTTATCTTTCAAATGAATTACAATTTTCACTAAAAAATACAAACCGCTAGTTGCAATGTACTTCCATCATGAAGTCAGAATTCTATCAAATCCTATTAAAAGAAAATTGTATGGTTGTCAGTTTCCAAAATCTAGAGTTATTCCAGACAGAAACGTGTTTGACCGAATTAGATAAAGCGCCATAGATATGGAAATATTAAATAAGTGGTTCTAGTAAAACGGAAAAACACAAAAAAATTAAACTTCCAGAAATCAGAAATTTCTCACGCACCAGTAGAAGAAGGGCTGACCAGTATTTGTTTTACACCATTCCTCATAGTAAAGATGTAAACTGTGCCCATAACGGTGCCTCGGATCAACCTAGAAAGACACACATCAATCAAAATCAACTCCCGAATAATATTTGCATTAAGAATAACCATGTTCGATCTAATCAAGCGTCTAATAAATTATGATTGAACGTGAAACACGAAAAGAAAAGGCTCTTACAGCTTCAATCCAGTGCTGAAAAGCCAACTTTTGTGCTTTAGCATCTTTGGAAAGGCCTTTGCCCACCTGCGCAGTTAACTCTCAATTCATTGTTGGTGATTTCTACTGTTTAATCCCTTTCATTATTCAAATTTCTTAATTAATTAATTTGAAAAAGTAACACAAATATATATGTATCTACAAAATATACCTTGGAAGCATTCCAACCAGTGCGGCTCCAACGTGATGCAGCAGTCTCTGGCTTCAAGAAGTCGAAAAACGAGACTGTGTTGTGATTTAATCGTGCAAAATCTAGCGCTTGCCACCTAAAATTACAGGCATCACAACAATTTACAGATAAAACAGTTTCAGGAATTACAGAAGTGAAAAGAGAAACAATTACACTTTCGGTAAAAAAAAATCTGCATGAGTGATAATCGGAAGCGTAACTTGTGCACACTTACCAGTGACATCATCGTCCTAAAGACGAAATTAATGAAAGCCTAAAAAAGAAGAGAAAGAAATCGAGTTACCATAGTTCTTCAGCTACGACAGCTGAATCAGCTAACATGCGCCGAGTGCGATAGCTCCGATAAACCTTCTGAACTTTCATTGCAGCATTCGACGAGGACCTAGTCAGAGAAGCTGCGGGACTCGTCGGAGAATCAGAGACGTCCCATTTACCAGCGATCTCGTCCATTTGACCAATCGATGCCGAAACCTCTTCTGACGACATGCCAGAAAAATAAGCAGAAATGTTGTTCGGATTACGATCGAAAGGGGAGAGCGCGTGAGCTTCTACCTCCATTGGAATCACAACGAATCGAGAGTTACAAAATCAGAGAGAGAGAGAGAGGAGTGAAGAATGGAGTGAGACTGGAGAGAGGAGATGGAGGAATGGGAGAGAGGGGTTTTGTACGTATTAATAATTTCCCCGGTAAACCTTACCTGTATGTCACTATCATGATATTAGTGTACTAATTAAACACGCGCCTGAATCTGTAGAGTGGTTATACTCGCGCTATACGACCTCTATTTTCAGTAATATACTGTTTAACTTTTCAATTATAAATTGTTTAACTTTTTAAAAATGAACTTGAGTTGCAACGTGTAACTAGTACATACAAGACTAATCCATTTTCATACTGTCAAAATTGTTAAACTTATACTATGATGAAGTATAAGACCATATTTTTTTCGTTAAATGAACTAAAATAAATTAAATTGTTTTATTTTATTTGATGTTTGATTTAATGATGAAAGACCAAAATTAATAAAAGGTTCAAAACTAAAATTCAATTATCTCATAAATGGAAAATAATATTATCTTAGGGGAGAGATATGATATAATCCATTGTTTTTATCTTTACTAAAATACTCTCCTTATATTAAAAAGGAAAACTATAATTCACTTTATTTTTATTTATGATATAGAAGGTAAAATTGCCAATTGCATATATTTTTATTATTAATCTTACAATTCAAACATTCAAAATGAAATTATCTTACACTACTAATTATCTTAATCCATCAATCCAAATATACTATTTAACTATAATAAACTCTAGATTATAATCTTGTCTAATCTGTCTTGAGTTATTTATCTTATTAATTGAACCAAATGAGCCCTAAATGTATATTTATTGATATTATCCTTATACTATATTAATAGTTAAACTTGAATTTTTTATTTTAAAATTTTTAAATTATCATTAACTCTGTTATAAAAAAATTAATTTTAATTTTATATTTTAATGTTAATATTATATTTTAAATTGTTTTAATCTTGTATGCACCGTACCATTTAGATGTATTTTTAAAAAATTACATTATTTATTATTGAAAAGTCACACGTATTATTACTGAAAAGTATATTTTAAATAAAATGTGCAATTTTTCTGTAGTATTTTGTATAACTTTTTAAAATAAACTCCAGTTGCACAGTGCATTTGGTGCTTAATAGGGGTGGAGCAAATACCGAAAATATTGGTATATCGTACTTATCATACCGAAAATACATAATTTATCAAAAAAATTGGTATACCGTACCAAAATTTTTGATACGGTATCGGTATAGATTTTTAAAATTTTGGTATACCGGTATATACCGAAATACCAAAAATATTTCGAAATCTCGGTATATACCATTTTGGTAATTTAATATTAAACTTATTTTTATTTAATTAAAATTATACTTTAATTATTTCAGTATGGAACGGTATGACGGTATATACCGGTATGGTCAGTATACTAATATAGTCGGTATTTCGGTATGGACCGATATTTCGATATAGATTGGTATATATTGAGATATTGATACTGTACGGTGTGCGGTATGCATTTTTTTGTATACCAAAAAATTCGGTACGGTATCGGTATGCAAAAATACATACCCAAAATTTCAGTACGGTATACGGTATGGACGGTACGTACGGTATGCCACCCCTAGTGCTTAAGAGACTTACTCTTTCAAATTTTATAAATATTTACATTTTATATAAATCTTATAAATATTTTCATAATATCAAATCATATATCTATTTTTTTTAATCCCAATCATTCATCTTAATTTCTATAATTCTATGAATTTAAATTTTATAAATATTATTATATTTTAGGCTTGAGAATAATAATATTTATAAATGTTAAATTTATTACTATAAAAAGTAGTGCATTATAATAGCTAAAAACTTTTAAAAAAAAATTCAAAAAAACCCTAGGTATCGATCTAGAGTGGGGCAGTGAATCTGGACGTTGATTTGGTAATTGGAAAATGAGTGACGATTGTAGGAAAGGGAAGGGGGCGACGTCAATCTTACCGGTCTTGAAGATTGTTTTTCTAACGACGATCTCTGAGAGAGAGAGAGAGAGGCCATTGCGGTGATCTCGTCCTCACTAGACTCGATGTTGGAGGAGGTGTTGCTCGCCTCCTCCTGGCGAACAGCTGATCCTACAACTTCTTGCTTGCCTAGCTAGCCATTTTCGCCCGAGTGGGCGACCTCATACTCGCTCACAACCTCATGCTCGCCACCTTGCTTGCCGGAGTATGAAGCTTGTTCGCACTCTAGAGATCAAGCTACGGATGCTGCATCCGGGTCCAACTCGATGATGATGGGAGTGAGCTGAGCAATGGGCCATTTCTCTACCATGGGTCTCTTGCCCGGATTTTTATTCGAAATGGTCTGACTCGAGGAAGATGAAGACATGGTGGATTGGCGAAATCGGGAATAAAGAGTTTAAGGGGGTATTTTTTGGTACAAATCATAATTCTGGCAGTCGAAAATCTTAGGAGTTGACGAGAAAGCTTGGATTAACAGTTTCTACCCATATTCAAATGAAGAACAAGAGAAAGAAAGAAAATAAGAGAGGAAATTTGGATGAACTACTTGACAGAAATGTGCTCGGAAAAGTAGCTGGAGACTAAAATTGAATATCACTGGAAAAGTTGGGAAGATGCTCTACCAATCAAAAATTTAGGGAAAAAATGGAATGTGAAACATTTTCTTCCTTTTAAAGAAGAAGGCGATTAAGAGATTTTCAGAAATTTCAGGGACTAAGCTGAAAAAAATTCAAAAGTTTTGTAATAATGGGTGCGTATTTTAAGGCGACCTTTGAGGTGACCGATGTGACTGAAGTCTCAACTTTTGAGCCCAGGGGCACGCCAACTCGGAGGTAGCCTAGTTCGCCAACCAGTTCGCCCGCCAAACTGGGCATGCTCGCCCCGTGTAAATTATAGCTCGCCAGCTCGCCCAGAAGTTTCTTCATCCACCTAAAACATGCTCGCCACAAAGGTCCAATATTCACAAAACAACCCACATATATATATGTAATACCATATATAGGTGAGTTGGGGGGCAAATGTTGATAGGTGACCTAAGCAAGCAGGATCGAGAAGAATAATCAAAATAGGTTAAGCGCCAAAGTTGCTCGCCTAGAGGGCCCAGCTCGCTCGAGGCACCAGTCCACATTATCCAATTCACCAACAACCTGCTCAATCACCTCGCCACCTAGCTCGCCACACTACCTAGGGTTCACCCGCGAAAGAGAAGAGACCTCCCAAGTGGCAAGCTCTCAGTCCCACAGAGGGCCACCTCAGAGAGATGTTGACCACCAAGGCAACCTGGGGGAAGCGAGCTGAAGGTAAGCTAGAGGCGAGCAAGAAAGAGATGAACACGTCAAACTTACACACTCACCATATTGCAAGGCAATAGCCCAAATAATACAAGGACAAACAGCTCGCCCTACCTCCAGTAAGGAGCAGCAGCGAGTAGGATCCTTAGTAAGGGCAAGTTAGACAAATATCTTGTAATTAATGCATAAAAGGTGGTAAACTGAAAAGTGTAAGGACACTTGTCACCTAATTAAGTCATTTAGGCTTAAACCATACCACTTCATCACATGCAAACATATAAATAGAAAAATTGTATTTATTCTTAAAGATTCAAACTTCACTAATACAAAGAATTTTTTTTTTTTATCAGCAAAAGAAAATTATTATTATAAAAATTGGAGAATAAGGGGTGCTCCAACACTTACAATAATATCAAAGTAGCAGATTTTTCTAACGCTATTTAGCTTAAAGCTTGTTACAACAAGAACGAGGATCTTGGATCCATTCCAGAAACAAAAATTTATTTGCGAAACTCCCTTTTACTGATAACCAAGACCACACCTTCACCTTAATCTCCGAAATCATTTTGTTGAAATTTGGCTCCTTTCCATTGAAGATTTTTTCATTTCTTTCGCTCCAAATAGTCCAAATAATTGCTGCCCATAAAGTTGATGAAATTCTTGTGTTACTTGGATCACCAAGTAAATCCCCGTGTTGAAGCAAGTGTTGTACCGGATCAATATGGGAAACAATGCTAATCTTCGTCCAATTATAAATTCCATACCAGATTTTCCGAGAGAAATTGCATGTGAAAAAAAAAAGTGTGAAATATCTTCATCCTCTCCTTCACACAAAGAACATTTTACCTCACTATTTGCAGGAATAATACCTCTCCTTCCCACATTTGGTTGGCAATCTCTTCTTCAAGACCTTCCAAACAATTGCTTGGATCCTCCTTGGTGCGAAACTTCTCCAAATTTCTGAGCATGCCTTCATCTATGTCTTCATCTCCTCCTGATCCACTTGATTAGTTCGAATTTTGTATGCTGAATTTGTTGTGTAGATTCCATTTGGTGCAAGGTTCCATCTCCACACATCATCCGAATCTTTTGATATTTTAAACCTGTTCAAAACCAGCAAAAAATCATTAAGTAAAGCCCTATCTCTCTCCCTTAACTCCCTTCTCCAACTCAACATCCAATTCCATTTATTTTCCTCCCACACCCCCATCTCACTAATCTTAGCCTCTTGTTGTTCGCTCAACCTAAATAATCGAGAAAATTGATCTCTCAAATTACCATCCCCGACCCACCAATCCAACCAAAATGACATTTTGTTACCACTTCCAACAACTTTTTGAAACTCCTTATTTAAACCCCTGCCATTATCTCCCCAATATAAGTCGCACACATCTTTCCACCACCTAGAAATATATTTACTTCCCCCCCCTCACATTCCTTCTCACCGAGCTCCCCTCTCTCATACAAGAAAAAGGATTTTCCCCATATTTCGATTTTAAAACTCTAACCCATAAGCTATCTCGGTCTCCAAGAACTATCCACACCCACTTGCCTAATAAAACCTGATTAAAAATATTTAAGTCCCTAATCCCTAAACCTCCATTCTATTTCCCCTTACAAACCTCACCCCACCTAACCCAAGGAATTTTTTTATGATCCTCCCCCCCCCCCCCCCCACAAGAAGTTTCGTTGCACATTGATAAACTCAACAATAGATTTTTTAGGCAATCTATAGAAGGATAAGCAATAAATCGGCAAAGCGGAAAGAACTGCTTGAATCAAAGTGATTCGTCCTCCAAAAGATAAGTGTTTCTCATTCCAAGAACTCAAACATCTTCGACTTTGTTGACCAGATTTACCCAAGAAGAAGCCAATCGGTGATTAATTCCCACATTTATTCCCAAATATGAAAAAGGATGGCTGCTCACACTACATTGAAGGAAATTTGCCATGTTTTGAATGTGACCTCTCTCCATATTAATCCCCAGGATCTCACACTTATGAAAATTAACTTTTAGCCCAGAAACCAACTCAAAATTACGAAGGATGTGTTTAATTGCCACCACAGATTTTATCTTACCCGGACACATGAATATTGTATCATCGGCGTATTGGAGATGAGATATTTTTACTTTCTCTTTCCCAATCTCAGCTGCCTCTAAAATCCCCACTTCCATGGCTCTTTTAATTAGTAGACTTAAGCCTTCAGCAACTATGAGATAAAGAAAAGGGGATAAAGGATCCCCTTGTCTCAACCCCCTTTCCAAATTGAATATTTCAGCTGGACTTCCATTGACCAAAACCGAAGCAGAAGCTGTCAAAACACACTCCATAATCCATGAACACCATTTTTCAGAAAAGTTCAGGCCGATCATCATTTCCTTTAGGAACTCCCAATCAACTGTGTCATATGCCTTTGTAAAATCAGCTTTGAAGATTATTCTTTTAAGCCTCTTCTTCTTTGCTTCGTTGATCAACTCGTTGAGAACCACTATGCCATCCAAGATCTGTCTACTTCCAATGAAAGCTGATTGATTTTCTGAGATTACTCTCTCCAACACTTTGCTTAAACGGACTGTCAAAGTCTTTGAAATGATTTTATATAGGCTTCCAATTAAGGAGATGGGCCTATAATCATCTAAAGACGTGTCTCTCTCCTTTTTTGGAATAAGGACAATAAAAGAAGAATTTATGCCACGAGAAATTTTCCCATTAACATAAAATTCTTCCATCATTTGCATAACGTCTCCTTTCATAGCTTCCCAATTGGCCTTAAAAAAAGCAAACGTAAACCCGTCTGGGCCCGGGCTCTTATTTGAATCACAAGACCAAATGATTCGCTTGATTTCATCTTCTGTGAACCTAGATGTCAAGAATTCATTATCACAGTCAGTCACTTTTTTTTGAAGATGTCACTAGGCAAAGACGGCCTTCTTAAATTTCGAGCTTTGAATTAATTTTTGAAGTGTTCGAGAGATTGATGTTCTAACACCTTCCACCGACTCAATCCAAATATTGTTCACAAAAATTCCATCAAAGCAATTTGACTTCAGCTTCTATTAATCCAACTGTGAAAAAATTTGGAGTTGACATCACCCTCTTGCAACCACTTCGTCTTCGCCTTTTGAAATAGAAGTTTATCGCACCAGATTAATCCTCTCAAAAGTTCAGCAGAAGATTGGTTCCTTTCCATGACTTCATCCTCATCAAGACCAAACGCTTCATCAATGTGATCTAATTCTTCAATTTTCTGTTTTTTCTCAGCAATAGAAGAATCAAGCTCACCGAAAACTGAATAATTCCACACTTTCAAATCTGCCTTAATCAGTTTTAGCTTCTCTTTAAGCTGAAAACCTGTCCAGCCATGAACCTCATATTCTTTCCATTTGTTGCTGATAAATTCCTGAAAACCCAGATGAGATATCCACCCATTTATAAATCTGAATGGTCTGGGACCCCAATTTTTCGTAGAAATTTCCAAAAAGATTGGGCAATGATCAGAAAAGGTTCTCCCCAAACTCTTCAAACAATAATTTAGCCATCTGCCCAGCCACTCATCATTTACTAGGATACGATCTAATTTGCTTTTACACGAGCCATCCTTTCTATACCAAGTGAAAACTCTTCCCATTAGCGGCAGCTCACACAGATTCGACATATTCAGAAAATTATCAAAATTCTCCATATCCCTCCGATCAATTGAAACACCCCTGCCAATCCTCTCATTTGCATTTCTTATAGCATTAAAATCACACAAAATACACAACAATTTATCCCCTTGTTGAGAAATTACAGCACATATTATATCCCACAAGTCCCTGTTTTCCGCAGTAGAGCAAGGAGCATAGACATTCAGAATACAGGCATCTTTCCCATCTTCTCTAAGAAAACCATTAACAACTAAAAGCCCTTTACAATACCAAGAACTAACCTTACAGAATTTTAGATCATTCCAAATAGAAAGAATACCGCCTGACTGACCTTCTGCATCCGCACACGCCCAATCGAAATTTTTATCACCCCATAAAGACTTGCACGTACTCTCTTTCATCCTCTCCATCTTTGTCTCCTGAATGCAGCAGAAATCAATTTTCTTCAGTATAAGCATTTCCCGAATTTCTCTTCTTTTCGCCCTTTTCCCCAATCCTCTTACGTTGAAAGAGAGCATCTTCATCTGGAGCATTTTGAATCGTCTTTCTTGCCATTTTTCCTGCTTAATTTTGATTTATTCCGTTGTTCCTCGTCCAATTGTGACATTTGCCTCTGCATCTCTTCGTCAGAAATCTTACTTATAAGTCCCAGTTTCTTCCCTACTTCCCATGCTTGCCGAATTTCATCCGAGATTATTGGATCCTTCCCCTTTGCTCTCCAACGTTTTTCCTCTACGCATACTTCTCTATGGGTAGATCTGGTTGTTAATTTCTTCAACCTCGCCATCTTCTTTGCAGCCCCCAGACTCGACGGTAGAGTCATGACAGGAGTCGGCCTAGATGAAATACCGGTTTCGGGAACAATAATAATGGGCTCACCATCGCTGCTCATCATCGCCCTAGACGATATGTCGGCGATAATTCTTTGGGGTGAATTTTCTCTAGCTGTGGAATGTGAGGAATTAGTATCCATATCTGAGGAAGGTTCGTGGGGTATGGAAAATATCTGTTTATTCTCCTGGGCTGAATCTAATTTGGAATTGATGTGAGCCTCTTCTTGGGCCAGCTTTCTAATTTCCTTATGACCTCCTTCCTGGCCCATTATTTCCTTCATCTCAATTGGGTCCACCAATTTGGTCAGACAGTTTTTTTTCAACCGCTCATCACTCATGCATGGGTTATGGGGATATGTAATATCATTAATTTCTTGCGGCGCAACATAAGAGACATCACGAATTCCAATTGACACCCGAATGCAGGAAGAGGAATCGTCACAATCTTTCAACTTACCGACGTTGCTACTCGTCGGAAAAAAATCATAGTCGGAATCAGATTCCTCTAAAAGAATTGGTGACTCCACATTTTCATCTTCATCAGAATCACACACTGTTCCTCCTGGAAAATCAACACAATCTTCATCTAAATCTTCTGATTCTTCCTTCGCCCTGATATGGAAAATTTTACCATCAATATTAACAGGGAATGGTTTGCTTGAAATTTCCGGATAAGAAGTCCGAATCAAAATTCTGGCGTGTTGAAGGATCCTTTTCTCACATGTATCTTCATCAATCAGTATTAGCTTCCCAAATTTTACCAAGATTAGCTTAAAAAATTTCTGATTCCAAGCATGTAGAGGGACCCCGTACCATTTTGTCCACAGGACCCGCCTATTATTCACATCTCTATCCTCCCAAGTTCAGATAAATTCAAACCATTCAATAAGATCAACAAAATTGGCATCCGATAAATTGTGTTGCTTTAATGGCTGGAATAGAACTAAATCACAGCCCCAGAAATGATGCTCTTATATTTTCTCCACACACGTCTTTGATTTTAGTGCCCACTTCAGTCCAAGGAAAAGCTTCCTTCAATTGACCCGTCATACACTTGCTAAGGAATACTTTATCTGCTTCCAAAGAGGAATAACATAAACCTGCATCTCCAGAAGGTAAACCTGGTCGCTTATTCTCCGGCGTGCCTATTCTTTTCCTCACTACATCAGCATATGACAGATGATCTTTCCTAACTGACTGGATCCTTACATGATTCAATGGTCTTGCTTTTTCCACTCTAAGAACGTGATTCAAAGATCTCAGTTTAAACTTTGATAAATTTGCCCGAATCTTGTAGGAGCCTATCCATATGTTATTTAACATTGCTTCTATTTTTCTCTTATCCGCATTGCCTCCGAATCTGACAAAACCGTATCTGATCCCTTCTTTATTTCTTTTTTTTTTTGGAATAAAAACATCACGGATCTTGTCAATCTCCATACACATTTTGATCAACCTATCCACTGAACAGTTGCTTGGAAAGTTCTTGAAATAAAAAGTCACGAATCTTTCTTTGGATTCCCATACTTTATTCCAATCGTTCTTCCACTGAGCCTGATAAGCATCAAATCTGGGGTTAAGGTTCCTAGGGTTTCTTTTCTGCCTCACAAGTTGCCACTCGGAACAAGGTTCACTACCCGGAAATCCAACCTCACCCGCTCTTCCCTCTCTCGCTCTAGAATTTCTCTCTCTATCCATTTCTCTATAATACAAAGAATATTTCCTTACATTTCTCTCTTTATTCTCTCTACATTCATACTAAATTAAACTAATTACATAACTTAGATTAATATTTAGATGATTTCAATTGAGTAATTAATTAGCTACATAATCAACTTCATTAGAAAAATCATACAACATTATATTTTTAGTAAAAAGAAAACACACAAATACTAGAACATTAATGAAATTGAAAATTATATTACCCGACTTGATTTGGTTAATATATTGTTCTAATTAAGTCAAATCATTAGGAGAATATTAGGTGTATAATAAGTTTGGTAAATTATTAAAAGTATTTTAAAATAATGTTTTATAAAACAGTTTAAAAGTAATCAAGAGTATCAAAAAATTTATTTGAAGTATAAAAAATCTTGATTAATGATATTTAAATTCAACTTTTGATATTTTTGATGAAATCTTTTTTATATTTTTGGTTAAATGTATAATATTTTAAATCTTTTTTGTAATAAATTTATTATGAATTATTTTTATATAGAATATGTTTAGATAAGTTGTTATTTTATTAGATTGTGTATTTTAAGAAACGAAAATGCTCTATTTTAAATAATTAACTATTTGCAATGACTTGCATTCACTTATGATGGCAACATTATCAATGTTAATCATGTTTCATAAAGTCTTTGATGGGAACCAAATTTATAAACAATAATATTTATTGGAAGATTATTCCAAGGAAGTTGCAACTTGAAACCACTGCGCTGACTTCGTACGTACCTATAATTATAAAACACAATTTCGTGAATACGTTGGTTAGGATTGGAGCAAATATAAAAGATGAGGTATTGTGTAAAAATAATTTATGATAAATTTATTATGAAATTGTTTTAAAGTATCAAATATTTAATTAAGTGTATTAAAATATAAATCAGGTGTATTAAAAGTTGAGGTCAATATAATTTATTCTTCCTATTTAGAAAATTTTGATATACCATATATACCGAAATATTTTGATATGCGGTATATACTGATTTATACCAAAAATATTTTGATATTTTGGTATGACAGTGTATACCATGAAATAATTTAACATTAAAATTTAATATTTAATATATTTTTATATTAAATAATTAATTAAATTCTACTTTAATAATTTCGGTATGAATCGGTATGGTCGATATACCGACATGATCGATATATATTTTGGAATGGATCAGTATTTCAGTATGGATCAATCTATACTAGAATATCGATACGATAACTGCATACAGAATGTTCAATATGGTATCCAGTATACTTTTTGGTATACAGGAATTCGGTAGGCCAAAAATTTTGATACAATTTTTGCATATCGAAATTTTCGATACGATATGCAATACTATACGGTATGCTATCCCTATGTTGGATATATAATACACTATCCGTCTCAATTTTTTTTTTTTTTTTTGAAACATTTCAATTATATTTTTAGAAAAATAATTAACATTTACAAAAATTAATAAAATATCATTTTTATTTAATTTTACATTAATATTTAAAAAAAAGTGTGCCATTCATTACTACAAGAAAAAATTGGAATGAAGTTTGTATCGATTTTTAATTTTACAGGTTTTGAAAGATGACTCTAATATTGCAGCAGTGTTTATCGATTTTTAATTTTTTAATAATTCTTTAACAGTTATTGATATTTTATTGCAGCAGTGTTAGTTTGACTATACCTTCTTAACGCGATCCATGTGGATTAATTTATCCCTCAAATATTTTATCACGATAGTTTCACATTCAATTGTTCATCGATTTTTATATATAATTTAATGTGTAAACTTTTTATTAATAATTAAAAAGGTAAAATATCAAATGTGTAAATTATTTATTAATATTTGAAAAGATAAAATACTTTTTTATTGACAGGATTTTTTCATTATTTTATAATTGACGTAAAAAAATATTAAATTAGTGAAAATATTCAATTAAGGCCTCATTTGATTCGTGAGATAAGCTAAGATAAATTAAATTATCTTATCTAATTTGATGTTTGGTTTAATAGACAAAAGTCCAAGATTAATAAAAAGCTCAAAACTAAATTCAATTATCTTATGAATGAAAGATAATATTATTTTAGGGAAGAGATAATGATAATAATCCATTGTTTTTATCTTTACTAAAATACTCCCCTTATATTGAAAAGGAGAACCATAATTTATTTTATTTTTGTAAATAATATAGAGGGCAAAATTGTCAATTGCATATGTTTTTATTATTAATCTTACAATCCAAACATTCAAAAGAAAATTATCTTACACTACTAATTATCTTAATCCATCAATTCAAATATACTATTTAACTTCTGAATAATAATCTTTAGATTATAATCTTGTCCAATCTATATTGAATTATTTATCTTATCTATTGAACCAAATGAACCCTAAAATGTTGAAGGAATGAAGAAAACTATAAAGAAAATTGCAAGGAATGAAGATATTAAGAGTATATCAAATTCTCTATTATGAAAATATCAAATTCTTCTATCTAAAAGCTATTCTATAACTACTATATGTGTATATACAATACAAGGTATTAGTATAAATATTAAAACAAGCTAGTAACCTCTAAATTATTAATTTTATCTTTACACCCCACCCCCAAATGGTGTGGATATTTAACAATTATATTTTGGTCTTGATCGTGTTGAACAATATAGGAGCTAAAGACTTTGTAAATATGTCTGCTAGATTGTTCTATGTTGGGATTTGAACAAGCTTAATAACTCCTTGTTGTATTTTCTCCCTTGTGAAATGAAAGTCAATTTGAATATGCTTTGTCTTCTCATGAAAACATGAGTTGTGGGAAATGCAAAATGTAGTTCTACTATTAGTGAAGATGTTCACAAGCTGCGTATGAATAACCTTCAAGTCTTGGAGAATATATAAGATCAATTGTACTTCACATGAAATTGAGCACATAATATTTGGCTTTTGCAGAAGAATGACTAAATGTTGATTGCTTCTTGGACTTCCATGAAATGAGCAAATCTCCTAGATAAATAGCATAACCCGTAATACTCTTTCTTGTTTGCTCATATCTAGCCCAATTTGAGTCTGTGAACGCCTGCAACTGGAAAGAATTATAAGTAGGATAAAAGATGTCTTGATCAATAGTTGATTTAATATACCTCAATAACCTGTGTACAACTCCTAAAAGGGTTGTAGTAGGTTTAGTCATATGTTGTGTTAGAGTTTGTACAACATAAGATATATTAGGACAATTTTGTTGCTTAGCATATGACAAAAATTGTTCAAACAATTCTTGAATGAAACAAAGGATTAGTCTCATTCTTGGACGACTGAGAAATCAGTCTTAGCTATGATATTAGCTGCATTATTAGACTGAGAATCCATCTTTCTAGGACCTTTACAACCAGGAGGATAACCTATAATCTAGAAACACCTATCTATGCTATGACCAGGTGCATCATAGTGACTACACTTGATCATCTTTTTCTTATCCTCGTAGAATTTATTGTTCCTAGCGAGCATTGCCACAAAATTAGGATTACTTGCCACAGAATCAGGTTTTAGAGATATTTGAGACTCTTCTTGAAGTAACAATGAATAAACCTAGGATAAAGAAATATTAGAGGATTGAAGCAAGATTTGGCTTCTAATGGCAGAATATGAATCATCCAACCCAACAAGAAATTTCATAATAGCATCTCTCTCTTGAGTTTTAGCAATTTTCTTAGGTAAAACACATAAACAACTAGCCATAGCACCACAAGCACATTGTAAGCCAGACCTAAAATTCAAATACTCATCCCACAAAGATTTAAACAGATTATAGTAAGTGACCAGAGAATGAACTGCCCTTAGAAATTGAACTCAAAGATTTTTCAAGCTATATATCGTAGTATCATCAAACTTAGTATATCTGACATGAAGTTCATCCCATACCTCTTCGGTCGATGTGAAATACTCCAAGGTTTTTTGTTTAATTTTGGGCTTCATTAAATTGAGAATCCACATCAACACAAGATCATTAGCCCTTACTCACGTTGCATATATCAACCGATCATCTTCTTCAACTGGAACAGACAAATATCCATCAATCAGATGGGCCTTGTTCTTCACAACTCAACGCCCATTTAACAGCGGAACTCTAGGAAATGAAATTAGGTCCATCCAAAGGCTCCATCACAATGGAGATGGCAAATTATCGTGTGGATGAGGGGATAGATGAGATAAAGGATTATCAACGGGATTTAGAGATAAACCGTTATACATCGTGATAGACACAAAAATTTAATAGAATCAATGAGAACTGAAATATCGATTATAATTAAATTTCAACAAAGAATCGAAAAATGATAGCAAAATTCAGTATAGAACTCAAAATTTGACATCGGATGAGAATAGAGGGATTTCATGCGAAATAAAAAAAAAACCCAAATTGATCGGAAAAAAAAAAAACCTAATGCGTTACCAATTCAAATTCGTCAAACACAAATCGAAACTGATACCATATTGAAGATATTCAATTAAGATGTTGAAGGAATGAAGAAAACTGTAAAGAAAGCTGCAAGGAATGAAGATATTCAGAGTATATCGAATTCTCTATTATGAAAATATCAAATGTTTCTATCTAA
>JAPKLY010000012.1:2383647-2438421 GCA_026898435.1 Prunella vulgaris
AAGAATTAATTTTAATTATATATATTTTTACATATTATAATATATATATTAATTATTAATATATATAAACTATATATATATATGTAATTAATTAAAAATATAAGAATTGAAAATATTTTTTATTATATATACATAATTTATTATCAAATTATTTATTTATTATATATACACTGTTTTTATATTATTTATTATTAATTTAATTTATCTAAAAAATTATTAATTATCAAGGTTTTTTTTAATTATTTATGTATTACAACAAAATATAATTAATATACAATTATTCAATCATTATTCCACTAATTAACAATAATAAAATAATACATCATCATCTTCAAAATGTATTGATTTGACATAAAGTTTCATCCACCCCTACCACATCCAATTCAAACCAAACACAAATTTACTATTCACAAGATTTGCCCCATCCACTTTTTTTCTCCATCCAAATGTGCTACATCCACCTCAAGACGTAAACAAACGCTACCTTAGCAAATTCTGGGTTGAGAGGGGATGGCGCGCGTGGCGGTTCAGTTAAAGAGATAAAGTGGTGCGGGTTTATATGGTTAGGGTTTAGAATTGTTTTCTTTTTCTCTATGGGCCGGGCAGTTAATTCATCGGGGCTCGGGTACATGACTTAAAAAATGTTGACTCTTCTAACAACAATTTTTATTAAAATTACTCCATTCCTCTATTTTTTACATTTTTCATTTTAAAATATTTAACTCTTTTTACATTATAAAAAAAAATTATAAGTGAATAAAATATACATTTTATATTTAATTATATAAGTTGATACTCACATATTTTATCTTTTTTTTTAAAATTTTGTGTCTTATTTCCTCTAAAAATTAAATTGAAACAGAGGGAATGGTATATTACCCGAGCAATGCTTGTTTTATTTAATATTTTAATTGGATTAAAAATAAATTTGATACTCCTTCTGTTCACCAAATTATTTTTCACTTTTCTTTTTTATTTGTTCACAAAACTTTTTTACATTTTCTTATTTGAGAACAACTCATACTTACAATTAGAGTGACTCCTTAATTTCTGAGAACCAATCTGCTTTCGTGGGTGGAAGACAAATTTTGGATGACGTTGTGGTTCTCAATGAGCTGTTGGATGAAGCAAAGAAGAAAAAGATTAGAAGAGTGGTTTTTAAAGTTGATTTCGAAAAAGCTTACGATTCAGTCGATTGGGGATTTCTAAATGAAATGATGATCAAGATGAAATTCTCTTCAAAATGGCGCAAGTGGATAATGGACTGTGTGACTACAGCCCAATTCTAGTCAATGGCTGTTCGACGGAAGAGTTTAGACTCGAAAGAGGATTAAGACAAGGTGATCCTCTTTCACCTTTTCTTTTCTTAATTGTGGCAGAAGGTCTCAGTCTTTTGGTGGATAGAGCAGTTGATTGTGGAATTTTGGAAGCAGTTGAGTTGGGATATGAATGTATGATAAGATTAAAGTATCACATCTCCAGTACGCTGATGATACTATTTTTTCGTGTCCTGGAGAGTATGAGAATATAAGAGCAATCAAGCTGATTTTGAGGATGTTTGAGCTAGAATCAGGTCTGAAAGTTAACTTCTATAAATGCTGCATTTGAGGAGTGAATATGGGTCGAAATATTTTGGAGCAGATGAGCGAGATTATGGGGTGTGAAATTGGTGCTGCCCCATTTTCCTATCTTGATCTTAATGTGGGCATTAATCACAGAAAATCGTCTTCTTGGCTGAAGCTGGTTGAAAAAATTCGAAATAGGTTAGCGAAGTGGAACGGCAAACACATTTCATTTGGTGGCCGAATAACCATGATTCAGGCAGTTCTTTCTGCAATCCCTATCTATTGTCTTTCCTTCTTTCGTCTTCCAAAAAAAATTATTAGAATCATTACACAGATTCAGAGAGATTTTCTTTGGGGTGGGAGTGAGCAACATAGCAAAATTCCTTGGGTTAAGTGGGGTATAGTTTGCAAAAATAAAGAGGAAAGTGGTTTAGGAATTAGAGATGTGGGATGCTTCAACTTAGCTTTAATTAAAAAATGGATTTGGAGATATTTTTCTGAACCAAATAGGTTGTGGGTGAAAGTTGTGAAGTCTAAGTATGGGGGTTTAGGATCATGTTTTTTGAGGGAGAGTGGTTTGAATAGAAGTGTGGAGGGTAGAGGCAGAGGGGCAGTTTCGAGATGGTGGAGAGATTAATGTAATATTTACGAAAATGATGAGGGAGAGGGGATGAGATCGGAGCTGAGTATGATAGTGGGAAAACGAGATAAAACTTTATTTTTGGCATGATGTGTGGTTGGAAGATCAGAATCTTCGTTCTAGATTTAATAGATTATTTAGAATAAGTAGTCTTCAAAGAGGGTGTGTTAGTGATATGGGATATTGGAGTAACAAGGGTTGAGTGTGGGATTTGAAGTGGAGGCGTGAATTGAGAACTAGAGAGGTTAATTTGCTTAACGATTTATTGCATTGTCTTAACAGGAGTAAAATTAAGCACGACAAGGAGGATTGGTGGAGCTGGAACGTGTCGAGTAATGGATTCTTTAACACTAAGTTGGCATACAATAAAAATTTTTAGGCAATGGAGGACGAAGTTGATCAAGTGAAAAGCAAGGCGTTTAAACGTCTTTGGAGTAGTCTTGCACCGAGAAGATATCAAGCGATCGTGTGGAAAGTCTTAAAGAAAAGAATGCCTACAAAAGTTGACTTGAAAAGAAGAGGAATTTTACAAATCAAAGAAGACACCAAATGTTCGTTATGTGGGGAAGAGGATGAAGACGTTTATCATTTGTTCTTTGGATGTAAGTTTGCTTCTACCATTTGTCATAGTATTTATTGTTGGGTTAATGTATACATGGTTCCTCATCAAGATCCTTGTATACATTTTCTTCAACATGAAGACTTGCTTGGGGAAAAGTCGAAGAGAATTTTTGCTTCAACGTTTTGGATTGGAATTATTTGGTGCATATGGAAGAGTAGGAATGACTTTTATTTTTAATGGTGTTGCTCCAAATTCTTTAAAGCTAACGGAGGAAATAAAGGCTAGAACGTGGTCATGGATTGTGGTGAAGAGTAGTGCAGTAAGGGATATTTCATTTTCGACTTGGAGACTTAATCCTAAAATAGTTGTTGGTTAGACTCTTAGAAGTGTGATTGGGGATCTTATTCTTTTTGTATTCTCTAACTTGGTTATGTTGGTTTAATTGATACTGCTCTATTGTAAGGGTGGGAGTACCCCTTGTACTCCAATTTTTCCTTAATGGAATTTTTTGATTGATCCAAAAAAAAATATATATATATTAAACGGGCTGGCCCTAACCCTACAGGGCAGCGGGTCTAAACAGTCCCGGGCCTTAGCAGTTCGTTCTTAACGAGCCACTAATACTCGGGACCTAGACCTAACCCTAACCCTAGCAGTCCGTGGGCTAAACGGACCACTAACAGGCTTGGGGTAAAAAAATTAAAATTTAATATAAAATACAACTAATGATTTAATAACTAAAATAATCTATAAAGTTCACACATCAACAACATAAAGTTCACACACTAACAATATAATCCATAAAGTTCACACCTTAACCCTAATTGAAGAACATGAAAACTTAATTTAATTGATATCTAGTTATCTACTATTTTTTATTTTTAATTGTTAGTTAATAACAAATTAGTAAATTAATAATTAATATGAGTAATAAGTTAATTAATAAACATGTTAGCTAGTGAGTATAAGTTAATTAATAAACATGTTAGCTAGTGAGTAATAAGTTAATTAATAAACATAAAGTCATGTAAGTATAAAATATTAATGACTTAATGTATACAAGTACAAATTAACAGTGAGAGAACCAGGCCCAACTTTCCAATTTATATTATATAATTAATTTAATAAAAATAAAACCGGGCTACAGGGTCACCCCGGTAAATCGGCTGGCTAGCCTGTTTAGCCCACGGGCTAACCGGTCCGGGCCAAAAAAGTTCGGTTTTATATGGACCGCCATATGCTCGGACCTAACCCTTTAAATTACAGGGTTAAACGAGCCGGCCCGCCAGCCCGCGGCCCGTTTAACATCTCAACTTACAATAAAAGTTTGGGTCCCACAATACTCTCACTTTTCTTTTACTTTATCTATCATTTTAATATAATACTATTTTTTATTAAATCTCGTGTCAACTATAAAATGAAAAAAAGATTCGTGCACTGAGAGAGTATGAGAAAACCTCACAGAATGAATTTCATACAATATCATACTAAGATCTCTATATTAAGGAGTTCTAATCTAATAAGTGTGAGTATTATGTGAATAATACTCATAATAATAATTTTTTATACAACATATTTTATTTCATGAAGTAGCACACAATTTGATATGTAGTGTTAGTTTATATAAAATGTGGTGTTATTTTATTTATAATGTGATTTTAGTTCATTTATTGTGACATATTACATGTAGTGTTATTCATATATATTGTGGAATTAGTTCATATACTTTGTGGTATTAGTTCATATATTGTATTTTATGTTATTTATTTTTATAACAATCAAATATGAAAATAGTTAAAATAAATTGTTGTTTACAATAAAATTTATTGTGTGCATCATTGAGATAATATTTTACCATTTAATATAACCCCTAGGGGTCGGCCTAGTGGTGAGGACTTGAGACTTAGAATTATGTTCCTCTTTAGGTTTTAAGTTTGAATCTTCGTTGTCTTTTCCCTTTCCTTCCCTCGCATTTCTGCAATCTCATACTTGCAAACAACAGGAGATTGCGAACAAACGGAGAAATTCACAATTGCTGGTTTTTTTTTTTTTAAGAAAATTGATCGTCATTCTCCATGTTTTTAGTTTAAGTGTTTTTATAGTAAAATTAAGTCTGAAAATTACTGCATTATTCGGTTTATATTAGTAGAAAATGAATCTTTTTTTGAAATTGGTTGTTGAATTAAACTATACTCCCATATATTTTACTTTATTTTTTAAAATTTGGCTGAGCGGCGTTCCATTGTACAAAGGTTGATTTATGAAAAAGATATCAAGTTGACGCCAGAAAATATCGGAGATAGTAAAAGAATCGTTGGCACCAACAATCTTTTGCATGGACTCCATTAAAGACTTATCAATAATTATTTTTTATTTTAAAATTAATTAATGAAAATATTCTTACTAGTTACTACTAATTTATGATTTACATCAAAAAAGATTTCCACACAAAATTAACATGAAAAAAGAATAATTTCAAATTTTAAGTGTTTGGATAATTAATAAAGAATATTTTTTTGGATGATTTACATATAGGTTCAAGAAAATCATTATATTTACGAATAGGTTCAAAATATTTGCACATAAGCACTTTTTTTTTTTGCACAGAAGCACTTTTTTTTTCTGCACAACACCTATTTGTAAATATAGCGACTTTTTTGAACATATATGTAAGTCATTCTACTTTTTTACTACTAATTTCTAATTAACATGAAAAAGAATAATTTTGAGTGTTTAGATAATTTTGGGAGTTGAGATACTTTTTAGAATTTAGAAATTATGGATTATTTGGATCTACCGTTAAAGATGAAGAGAAATTATAAAAAAAAAGTGAATTTTAATGTGCTTCAAAATATATCAAGGGTGGTCTCTATATATAGAGAATGAAAAAAATACAAATTTAGGTAATTTTTTATTTTTTTTAATAAATAGTTATTGAGATAAAATGTACTCCTATATAAAAAATATGAATAACTAATCATAAACTGACAAGTATCAATAACTGATTGGTCACCCATGGTTAAATGGCAATGTTGTTGATCTTAGTTGTCCATAAATTGGTAGTTAGCTTACAGATAATGAGAATTTTAAAAAAATGCATGACCTAGAGGATGAAACACCCTTGGGTTTTAAAACCTTTTTGCGATCCAAAGCTTCACGTTCCATTTGTCAATTTTTTGTTGGTTAAAGAAATCTATTTAATGCTACTTATTATTTGATTTTTAGATTATGAACAGAATTTATATTCCCCCATTTACAAATAGAGACAAGTATTATTATATTCTAAATCATAAATTCATATTCAATGTTTTTCATACTAATTTCATCTCTCCTAATGTTGATACATTATTATTTTAAATATAATAAAAGTTAATTAAAGAATATTTGCAGTCACTAAATAAAAAATATATATAACTGTTATTTTAGGTTGGATTGAATTATTAATTAAATACAGACTCTGAATTGAGTTATAAATTCTGTACATGAAAAAAAAAATTATTAAGAGAGCAACAAAATGAAGTTCACACAGTTTAAAATGTAAAACATGCCACTATCCATAGTATTGAAATGAAGGAAACTGGCAATAATATAAACAAACAAAAACTTATACTTTGGCAGCAAATGCAATGCCCTCAGTGGCTAGTTGATCCAAGTTGTTCACTGGAGGTTGGGCCTTCGCAAGTTTAGCTATGGCACTGTTCTCTTCGGGTGTGCCACTCTCCAGAAACGCGCCGATAACCTTACCATCTTTGATCCAATATGTTCCAAACTTGTGAGTCGGAGATGTTGGGTTGCTGTCTCCGAACAGAACAGTTTCACCCACATTGTCACCGTAGAACTGCCATGACAGGTCGAATGCACGAGAATAGAAGTAGGGGAGGTACACATATTCATCTACTGATTTTCCTTGCTCACTTGCATAAATTGCCTGCAAATGGAAGTAAATAAGAGAGAGGGAGAGGAAGAGAGACAGTGTGTGTGTGGAAGTTTAGGATACCTTAACAGCCTGTTCAGCAGATTTGCGTGCATGATCAACATGTTCTACCCTTCTAATCTCATTGTACAGTTTCATGGGGAATGTAGCAACATCACCCACAGCATAAACACCAGGGACACTGGTTTTGAAGAAGCCATCAGTCTGCAATAAAAAAAGAAAAGGCCTTAAGAGTTAACATAAGATTCATTCTGACGAATTTGGAATCAACAGCTCTCCTATTGAACTAGCTTCTTTCTAGTGTTATTGTGGATTTGAAATTAAAATATTTCGTCCTCTCCTATCAAAATTCATCCAAAGAAATATTCTCAGCGATCATGTCAGATTTTCAATACTGTGTAAGCCATAACCACAACATAGTCATAAACATCAATTAATACGTGCAACTCTACATAATTAATATCTTTCAGCAAAATCAACTAAAACTTAGTAATATTTTTAAGTCAAACGTTACTCTTTAAAAATTCACTTGAATTGATGTATGATGCATATGATATATATAAGTATGTCAAAATTAAATAAAAATATCAGTAGTGAATCACACACCTTGATTCCTCCCTTATCCTCTTCAACCTGACCCTTAAATAACCCGATGAGGGGCCTTGCACCTACACCAACAACAACAATGTCGGCTTCTAGAACCCTACCATCCTTGAGTTTTACATCTTTAACCTGAAAGATGTGAAATAATTTCCGTTTCACCAAATGAAAACTTCAGGACATAGTTATGATCCATGGAAAGTTCAGAATTTACCTCCCCTTTGTCGTTTGCTCCAAATCCAACAGCTACGGTGCCCTTGATGATACTGATTCCCTTATTTGCGTAGTAGCTTTCATAGAAGGCAGCTATGCCAGCGGTGAACAGTCTAGGCACTTCAATTTATGGTTAAAGTGGGTCATTGACAGCCCAATTGAGAACAAATTATGAGAGGGAAAATACAACATTTTTTACTTACTGCACCAAGGTTCAGGATAGACCATGCTGACATCAATGCCGTTAATTTTCAAAGCAGCACTTAGCTCCAAACCTATGTATCCACCACCAACAATTACAGCCTTCCCACTTTTCTTTGCTTTGATTACTTCTACAAGTTTATCAGCATCGTCAATTTCTCTCAAATATAAGATGTTTTTGGCATCAGCACCTGCTGTACCAAAGTCTGTCAACTTAATAACCTGGTCACAGTAATACATGCAATCAGATACAGCATAAAAGAAAGATATAAATTAGATAAAAGCTTAGGTGGTGTTACTTAACACTAGAACCAGTCGCTATGATCAAAATCTCATATTTGAAGGTTTCACCAGATGCACTGGTAAGTGCCTTTGAGGTAAGATCTGCTTTGACTATTTCAGTGTTGAGAATCAAAGATATCCCTGTAAATTATAAATATAGGCTCATGTGAGGGTTCATATACTACATGAGAAAGAAATTTAACCTATACGTGCAAGTATCTCCAGAATATGTCAAACTTCGGTAGCTACTTCCATGGATATATGATTAGGAACCCATATTACCTTTCTCAGTGTACCATTCAGGAAGGAGCCTCTCTCCTCCACTTCCAACACAGACATGGAAACCTGGAAGTCTCGCAGTTCCTGGAGATAGTATATGGGATAACAAAACAGCTTGTTGTCAGATATATCCAATGAGATTATCATATACCATGTGATGTTCGTGGACGGAAATCTGGGAAAAATTAAAAAGAGACTTTGCCTAAAACAACGAAACTCCAATACGGGTAAAATAAGTCATATGAGTTGAACTGGAACATAAGGGTGACAATAAGATATGTGTTTCTTGATGTTGAGTGCATATGTGCAAGAACATTTTTAAGAGGTGTTAATGGTTCCTGCATATATTAGTTCCAAACCAAGGCAGCTGACACAATCCATAGACAGTAAACATGATTTTACTTAATAAAGTTTTAATTCATAATTGACTAACGAAATGAATATCAAGCAACTCACCCTCGGGAAACAGGTATCCCTTACTGAGTGCAGGACGTTCATAAGGAGCCACCTGAACCATCATTAAGCGCAAGAATTAATTTCAACATTAACAAGAAAAGATATAGTTTTGATATAAGAAAACAAGGGTACTCCATCATGCATAAAATGGTCTGAAGCGATAAAATTAAGTTAAGCAAGAAGCACACATCTGAAAACAGCAAGATGCAGACTAAATACAAATATGAAACAATAGTATCACCAGGAAACTAAAGCAAAAACACAATATAACAAGGTCCAAAAAGTGAAGAATGTCTGAAGTGTACAACGAATCGATTTTGAGGATAAATTAATACAAAATTTATATATTCATCTTATTATAAAATAAAAGTCATTTTTTCCTTTATTTGATTATACAGTACAAATATACTTATACATGGTCCATAAGAGATGTGTTCCTTTTAATACTAATTCATTCTTTCAACAGAACAAATTTGTTTGAAATGCTTTCTAGACAGAGATAAATGCTAGAAATATGATTGTACAATAATGCAGAACTCATAAACAAAGCACACAGAATACCAATTTCCATTTACATTCCCAAAAAATGAACGAAGGTGAAAACAATAACATGGATAACTGCCAACATATATAACAAACAAGCCAAACAAATTGAGTTAACGTCGAATAGCCAATTTAGAATTCTGGAATAGATGAAGATATGGCAGAGGAGACAATGGTGCATAAATGCCGAGTTTATAGTATTCACTACACATGAAAGTTGACTAGTGACATGAAATTAATATATGATTTATAAAAAAAAAAAACTACAAATCAACTCATTTAGAAAAGCAGAAGTTCCTAGCACTGCATACCGCCTCTTTGGAAATGATAGCCAATTCACCAGGTTTAACTCCCTGCTTGGAAAATTCACGAGCTGCATATCCCTGCGAGAAGAAGTAAGTTTAAACTCAAAGACCCTACGTCAAATCACTTTTAGTAGTGTAATTTAAAAAATCTTTATCATAATATCAGCTTCATTGTTGACCTAAATTCCTGAAGCCAAAATATGTTATCATAAGCTGAACAATAAGCAACTGCAGATGTATATTGCTGAACGAAGCAAATACACTTATGTAGCTTGTGCGCGTAAAAGCTCAGTTAATAAGTACAGATCCAAAACAATTCTCAAATAAAATTAGGAAACACTTTCGCATATAAATCATAAATCATAGCGAAAGAGGAGTTTAAAATCCATTATAATCATGTTCAGCAGATCTAGGAAACTCTGACGTTAACACATTTAAATCAGACACACAGAACGCAGAATAGCAGAACATCGTAGAAAATAGACGAAAAAGAACATGATCGATCAGAACAATAACGGCAATATAAAAAGAAACCAAAGCATTTCAAAGCTAACATTGATCAAATGATCGACGATGAACAGACTACTGAGTACTCACTGCAGCAACGCCGCCACCGAGGATCACGTATTTGAATGACTTCTGTGCCATAGAACCGATCCGATTATCGATCGCAACTTTAAAGAGATTGATCAGAGACGATTTTTCTGGTCTTTATAATATAATCCAGCTTCGGAATTTAGTAAAGAAATGTGGGAAGATACATACATGAAGCCATATATGTATAGAAAAGTCACAAATATAAGTGGGGATGACTGTATTGGTTTATGATTGAAACGTCAACGATGTAACGTGATTTATCCACGTGTCCTTGTATCTGCCGTTGGATTTAGTTGACATGGCAATCGCAAACACATAGGATCAGAATAGGCTTGTCCGTTTATTCGGACCGTTTACATTCTGATTGACCAAAAATATTATTTATTACATATTAGCTATATGGATTGGTTTTGACTGATTAACTAATAAGGGAATGTGTAATTGATATTTATTATAGTTGATTTATTTGATAGAAAAAACTTACATGTAAATTAATGATCAAATGAGATAGTTTCATAATATAAAATAAATTAAAAAATATGATATTATAGAAAAAATAAAATTAATGCCTCACTTGGTCACCATGCTACTCACTTGAGTGAGTGACCAGGGTTCGATTCCTCTTAGGAACGAATAAAAGTGAGATATAAGATTGACTTGGAGATTTCAGACTTTCAAATCTTATATTTCGGGAAATCAGGATTTTTTCAATAAAAAATACTCTCCCCGTCTTTAATCAATTTGCATGCTTTTTATTTTGGGTTGTGCCAAATCAATTTGCACACTACTTAAAAGGGAAACATCGATTTACGTGCACATTCACAAAATTTTCCACACATTTACCCATATATCACTATTTTATTTAAAAAAATAAATTTTTCTTAAACCACATGCCATCCCAGGAGTGCAAATTTCCCTGGAACGGAGGTAGTACAAAATAAATCGTGCAAATATAAAGGTGATTTACCATGATTTCTTGGAAACCACAAGATTAATAATACGAATATGAAATTAGCTTACCAATATTTTGTTAATAAAATCTCAATCATATCGTTTATTCTTAGTAAGGTAAAAAGTAAATCTCACTAAGAATTTGGCCTAATTAAAATATGAAATGCAATACATAACTGATGGATATATAAATGGATATTGGAGATACACGATCAAAAGCTATCGGGCATGCAAACGCTAGGTGGGCCCCAAACAATTATATAATGAGGTGTGAAAAGGATATTTGCATTGCATGATTATTGTCGTTATTCGATTTAAATTTCCATATTAAATTAAAGAAAGGCACCAACCATTTTCGGAATTCAAATAAAAACAATAATTAAGTAACGAATAATATATTTATTTGGTAGCTGTTGACGATTTGACTCCATGGTTTGGTTTGGTTTGGTTGGTATGTGTGAAAAAAGCGACGTCCAAATTTTCCCTATCACGAAAAACATATGAATCGGTCACTAATGATGTCAACAATTAGGGCTCATTTGGTTCGTAAGATAAAACTATCTATCCGTCGAAAATATGCATATTTTCAACGGATATATAATTTTATCTTACGAACCAAATGAACCCTTAATGAACAATTGTGCGCGATCAGATTAAACAAATTAACTAGAGTATGTTTTTTTTTTATCAGTAAAATAAGGATTTTATATAATTTGAAATTTTCAGTTGGAGGGAGATTGGTTTTGCTTAACACGACTCTTAATTCTATCTCTATCTACTACTTGTCCATATATAGAATTCCAAAAAATACACATAGAGAGATTGTGAATTAAAGGAACTTTTTTTGGGCAGAGAGAATTCGAGAAAAGTATCTTAGGTTAGGTGGGGAAATATTTGTAATTCGAAACTCAAAGGAGGGCTAGAGGCAAGGAGGTAGGAATGTTTCAACAGGATCTTGCTTAGCAAGTGGATGTGGAGGTTCATAAATGAAAGAGAGAGCTTATGGGCAAGGGTTATCACGTCTAGATATAGAGTGGCTTGGAGGAATGAAATAATAAGTAGTAGAAATGATGGTGGAAAGAAATTAAATGGGTTGTGAAGAGAAGTGGTAAGGGAGGGGAAGAGGTGACTGATTTTTTGAAAGGAATAGGAAAAGATTAGGGAATGGGAAAAATACTTTTTTCTGGGATGAAGAGTAATCAGGGGAAGGAGGTTGTCTGAGAAATAGATTTAATAGATGGTTTCATATTTGAACGGAAAAGAAGGGTAGTGTTAGTGATATGGGGGAGTGGGTGGGGGAGAATTGACAATTGAGATTGCCTTGAAGATGCGAACTTTTTTATCGTGAAAAATCTTTGCTTGATGAATTGCTTGTGGTGATTAGCAGTTACACTCCAAATTTTGGAATTGAAGACAAATGGAGCTGGAAAATTGGAAAGGATGGAGTTTCCAAAGTGTGTGAAGTGTACGAGTGGTAAGAGAAATGAAATACGAAGATCAAATTAACAAAGAGAAATTGAAGGCTACAAGTTAATCTAGAACAAATATATTCCACGAAAAGTATGCTTCCATGCTTGGAGATTGCTAAGAAAAAGACTCTCAACAAAGAAAAAACTGAAGAGGAAGGGTATCATTGGACCAAATGAGGATGAGAATTGTGGTTTGTATGGCGACAAATCTGAGACAGTAAAATATGTATTCTTTGAGTGTAGATTTTCTTATTCGGTGTGGATGGATGCTATAAATTGGTGGGGAATAAAATTTGTTTTATCCTCGAATCCCTTGCGAAATCTACTCCATTTTTGTAGGCTTCCTAAGGGGAAGAGGGGGAAAATGGTGGTAGTTAGTATATGATAATGTATCAATTGTGTTGGACTGGCGAACTAGTACCATTCGTATATGAATAATCGCCAAGGTTTGGCAGGTCGTCAGGACCCACCCAGATCCTTAAAGGTGCGGAGCTCGCCCACATGGAGATGACTCATCTGCGTAGCTCACCCAAAAGGGGTCATCTCTGTCATCCTAGAGCTCGCCCAGAGCTCGCCTTGTATCCCCAGGAAGGCCTCGTCGAGTTCCATCATAGCATAACGTCCGTAGGCCACACAAGGCACTGGAGCTCGCCCCAGAGCTCGCCCAAACCACTGTAGCCCATCTCCGAGCTCGCCGACGAGCTCGCCTATTAGTCAAATAGGACCCCGATGGTGCGCTCTTTTTCCCTCCGTCCGGTTTATCCACAAGGGTGGTTTACGGCGAGGTTTTTAATGAGGCCCATCCAGTCTAAGGCATAGTAGTAGGACGAGGCATGATAAAGGAAGCAGTGTGAGGGACCAAGACGAGGGTAAGGAACCCTCGTCAACACCGGAAGCCACATAGGCTCGTAAGGTGTCTTCTCACACTCACACACCTATAAATAAGACCTCTCTTGTACTATTCACACAATTTTCTGAAAATCAATACTGTGCCCATTACAATATTTCTCTCTCCAAACTCTCTACTCTCCCTCTTCATATTATATCCAAGAACACAAATTCTTGGACTATTGTTTGATGGAATTAACATGTTATAACTAGCCACATAACAAACACGATTAATAAATTCTATCAACAAATTGGCTACTTTGAAAAGAGAGAAACGCAGAAATATTTGAACATGTGGAATGCTCGATTATTAAGATGTTGAACGAATTGAAAATAAGAATTTGGAGTTGGCTTGAAGAATAGGAGAGAATATGCAAATATTTCAACTACCAAAATTGAACTCAAAGGTATTGGTTGAAAATCCAAGAAAAGTTATATGAATTTAGTTCTCAAATTATATTGTGTATTAGTGAGGTATTGGAGAAATTGAACTCAAAGGTATTTCTCATATCTATGTATTGGTGTTGTTTTTTATTGAATAAAAAGATTGCCTTTACTGATAAAAAAATATTAAATAATGTCTTCTTTTTTTTAAACTGGACCATTTTTAATCCACAATTTCAAATATTGCACGTTGACCCAACTTTTGTCCAATGAGGATGGAGATGGGAAAATTTTAGGAGCATTTGCATATTAGTTTTAAAAAGTAACTATATTTACAAATTAGTTCACAGTATTTGTACAAAAAAATCCTTTCTTTTTGCAGAAAAATATTTTTTTCTGTACATAATCAATTTTATAATTAGTGTTAATTTTGTAAACCATTTTGAAAATTTTCCAAAATTTTAAACCCTCATTTGTAGGACAGGATCATAATGTCTGTCGTGTTTTATGTGAGAATTTTGTGACGGGATAGAGATTGACCTTTGTCCATAATAATTATTTTTAGACAATAAACCTCTTTTAAAAAAATTACCAATATTCCCCCACTTTAATTTCACGAGTAGGTCTCCCGTGCAATAGTGCACGGTGCAATATATGCTAAAAAAGGAAAATTTTTAAAATTTGCAGGTCATGCTTGAAAACCGGGTTTTAATCCAAAATTTGCGGATCAATCTGAAACACAAAAAACCCACAGCTCTAAAACCCTCGTTTCACAAAGATCAAATCAACGCCGCATTAATATTAAATTAAATTGGGCGATCGCCATGAAAACGCATTAATATTCAATTACAACGAAGAGAGACAAAGATCAAAGGCAACAAAAGATGAACAATTGCAGTGATATGATGTTATTAAGTTTTGAAACACCTAGTTCTACATTAACATGTATAGAAAATAACATATACTTATCGAATTAATTGTATTACGATACTGAATTTATTAACAATATAATGCTATAATTATTTTGTGTTAGTTTGTTATTGTGTTACTCCATTGGTCTTTTCATTATACTACATGCATAAGTTTTTCAAATTGGAAAGATTAGACTATGCTACTACATGCATAATATTTTCATACTGTATAATATGTATTACTATATGTTCAAATTCTGTATACTACAAGGTATCATTTATAATACTACATACAAAAAACACATTCCACTATTATACTACATTAATTACTTCATAATACTGCATGCATAAGATTGTCATACTACAAGAAATATAATTGTACTACTTCATGCGTAAGTTACTTAATGTAAATTAGTTTAATATTGTATTAGTATAACGATGTTACTATAAGAAGTGTATTATGTTACTACATACAAAAAACACATTCTACTACCTCTACCCCATGTTATTATACCACATTACTTATTTCATGCTACTAAATACAAGAGATTATTATACTACTGCATGCATAACGAAGGTTGATACTGTATTAGTATAACAGTGTTACCATAAGAAGTATATTATGTTACTACATACAGAAAACACATGTTCAACATATTTTCCTTACTTTATATTTTGTTTTACTGTGATCTAAAATATATCAGGCGCAATAGACGGTGAATATAATGAAGATCGTGCCTTAGAAAAATGTAATGACTTCAGTGGATCATTGATCGGGATAAAGAGACAAACAATGGATGAAATGTATGATTTATACAAAATGCATGCACGATCAAAATGAAAATGATTGTAGTAGAAGGTGGTGATGCAAACACTTTTACAGAGTTACAGCAAAACCAACAGGATGAAGAGAAATAATTCTTTTACAAATACAAGATGAACGATGAAGCTTAGAAAAATTCTCTACTATGATTAAAATTCTTTTACAAATACAGGATCTACCAACTGACAGCATCCAGCTACTATGATTAAAATTCTCTACTAACCAACACAACATCTTGTTACTGTAAAGCTTAGTAAAATCAATCTTTAACAAACCCTCAAAACCTATATTCTCAACATCCTCCCTCTGCTTCTCATTCAGATTCTTTATAACTTCAATAAGACCAGTTGGCTTCCCATGTGGTAAAAACTCCCTATAAATAATAAATAATATGGTTGGATCATCATCAATTGAAGAAAGCTTCCTCTTCACAACTCTACCTTTCCTAGAATCATTCTTCCTCTGCCTTTTAGAGGCACGATCCTCCAATAACATTAAAGACCCTTTCTGAGCTGAATGAGGATCATCATCCATTGTATCACTACAAAAAAGAACAGATTATAGAATATGTATACACACATCACTACTATATTACACACAACCATACTACTCTATGAAAATGTATGTTACTATATGCACATATTAATGTTACTACATGATCAGTTTTGTGTTACTATATCTAAAAAACAATAAAAACAAAGAATAGAACATGCATTTTACTATATAAACAAAAAAAATAAAAACATTCATATACACACATCAATATTACTACATGATCAGTTTTGTGTTACTATATCTCCAAAACAATAAAAACAGTGTATAGAACATGTATTTTACTATAAACAAAAAATACTACTAAATGAATAAATGTCATGTACTACAATGTCATCTACTACAATAAATAAACATGTAATACTACAAATACAACAATGAAATACTGTAAAAATAAAAAATCATGACACACTATACATAAAAAATAGTGTTACTACATGCAGAATTTTATGATACTACATAATAACTTTTATGTTACTATATGCACATATAAATGTTACTACATGATCAATTTTGTGTTACTATATCTAAAAAAACAATAAAACAAAGAATAGAACATGTATTTTACTATATAAACAAAAAAATAAAAAACATACATATATACTACATCATGACTTTTATGTTACTACATCATGACTTTTATTTTACTACATGTAGAATTTTATGATACTATATCATGACTTTTATGTTACTGTATTACAAATAGAGCATAACACAGACAAAAACCCTAAGAAACTACAAATCACTTAAAAAACACTGATCTACACTACGAAACACAAAAATATATTCACACGAACAAATCAAATGCAGCAACAACCAACAAAACCGCACAATAAATACGAACCAAACAAACACAAACGCATGAACAGTACCAGAATCGAAGAAGAAAGTAAGAATATCCAAAAAATTACATACATAATACAAAAAAACACGATTACAAACAAAAAATAGAAAGTTAGGTTAACAAAAACAAGTAACTTACTGAAATAATGGCCTGAGGAGACGAAAAATCAACAAAAATCACGAAGAACAGATGTAATGAGATTGAAAATCGCCTGAGAAAAGAAAAGATGAGCAGAGAGTTTCGTACGAGAAAAGAAAAGATTGCTCAAATCAAGGAAAATTTTGAAAACCGATGAAAAAACTGAAAGAAAATAGGCGGTATTCAATATTTATATTAGATTCGTTTGTAAAATGGGTTAATTGCACGGAGCGAGTTTCGTGCAATATTGCATATGAGATTTTGTGTAATTTCACATATTTGGATTTCTAAATTTTGTCCAATTTTAATATGTACAGAACGTTCAAATAAATACAATGAAGGACATCCATCAAACATTTCCAGATATTAAATTTTAGGAAAATGACACTATAACTTATATATATGTACTTTTTGACAATGGACTCCAGGCTAGCAATTTTTAGTTCAGTTGCCTACCTCCAATTCAAAAGCTCTATTGCAATCAAATATAAAATGATGGCCTTTCCAAAAAAAAAAAAAAGAGATGGGGTTATAAAAAAAAAAAAAAGATGGCCTAATGCCTAAGTTAGATCCAGGGCGCCAATCCAAATGATAAATACTCCTAGCTACGTGCCCAAAAGTTATTTTGGACCACTACTTTAGAATTATGCACCCATGTTTATCCAATATTCAACTTTGCCCCCTTTTAAAATAAAAATTGCCTTTGTCCTTTCACATCAGCATATCTTTTGTTCCATAAGAAAAACATAATCAATATTTTTACATAGGAAAGGCTGATATAGTGATGTAAAATTTTCAATTTAACGTGACAAATTCATGTAAAGTAAGAGTTTAAATGAAATTAAAGTGAAAAAAAAATTAAATCATGCCAAAAAAAAAGTTCAAGGGTTTATTTATTTGGTAGCCAATATTAGTGATTATAAATTTTGTATTTAAAATTCATATAATGTTATTTGGTACAATGAACAAGAAAAGTTATATTCCCCTCATCTCTCAAATTTATTCCCACTTTTCATTTTCGTCCGTCCCCAAAATTTATTTTCATTCATTTTTTAGAAAATATTATTTTGTTATCACACTCACAAACAATCATTTCATTTTCCAGTGGACCCCACACTTATTCCATAATATCCCCACTTTATCTCACTTTTCTTAAAACTCAAGCCCACACAAATGAGAATAAATTTAGGGGACGGATGAAACATATAATTAGTATTAAAACTAATTTCACTTGGTAGGGTATAATATGTATAGAGAGAAAAATGAATTACACTTGGTAGAGTATATAATATGCAGAAAGAGAAGAATAAAAGTTACTCTAGAAGCTATACAAAAATTATAAGAGAGGAATATGAAATAAATTATTACATTGTGAACAATAAAAAAAAGTATAATATGACCCTTCGTTTTTACTGGGTCGAACGTACAAAAAATAAATTCATATTATTTTTATATAACGTACCAAGTAACTTTGAGGCAAATAAAATTCAGTATTATAACTTTTTTTTATTATGCTAAATTAGTTTTTTCACCCGTGCGATGCACGGTCTATAATGTTTATTAAATAAATTTTTTGTTTATATTAATATAATTAATTATTTTGCATTATACATGAATTTAAAAATTGTAATGTCAAGTAATATTAACCCTTCTATATATTATATTTTTGTTTTAAAAATATTGCGCAATTAATTCACTATTCATCAGTAACAAAGACTTGTAAATTGCATCTCATTCTACTAATAATTCTACATAAAGATGTCTTTCTTTTATTTCATTCACTTAAGGTGAATAATACGACCACATCAAGAATTATTGTATATATTTAGAAGAGAGAAAATAAAATTTGAAATATCAACTATAATTCAAATAAGTTCATAGCTGCCAGAATTATGCATGAGTCGAATGAAAAATGACTTGAGACTTTTATTTTTAACACAGAGAATGAAAAGTAAGACATTATCCTTTCAAAGAACTTTTTAAATTTTTTATTTAAAGACTTTTTAGATTTTTACAATTAATTCCAATAAAATATCAATAAAATAATTTTTAACTTTTTTCTAACAAATTTGAAAAAAAAATTGCCGCCATAAATTAATTTATATTTTAGGCAAAAAAAATTATTATCAGATAAGTATATATGTATATTTATATATACAAATAGATACATAAATAGATAAATATATATCTTAAGAATACTCACTCCATCCTGGAGGTGTTCGCACACTAAAATATGCATAACTTATAAGAAAAGTGTGTAATGAGTAAGTGTGATGTGTCAAATGATAATATTATAATAATAAAATTAGTTGAATTTAGTGTAAAAGTAATGACATTTTGTGTAAAAATATGAATATTGGATAAAGTTAAGGAAAAAACTTATAAGATATTGCTTCATTACATGAGATCTGTCACTTATTAATAAAAAGTTATCATTTTTTAAATTTGATAAAGTTTTAATAAAAGTGATAAAAACCTAATATAAAGTAATAGACACTCTAACAAAAATATTATCACTTATTAAAAGTGATAATTTTTTATTAATAAGCGTAGGTCTCATATCATTTTATATTAAAAGTGTGCAATTAATTGTAGGACGTAAGGAGTAATAATTTAATTTATAAAATATTAAAAAATAAAAAGAATAGCATAAGACCAATGAGTTGAACCTTGCACCTAAAGGTAGAAAAGAGAACTTCAACCAATTGAGTGATAAAAAAAAATTATAACAAATAAATTTAAAAAATTAGGTCTAAATTTACATCATCAGGTAAATTATTGATGTGATCTATAAACATATTTTGAAAATATGTTTGGTACATATGTTTTAAAATGATCTTTATTTTATATTTTACATTTGATCTTATCTTTTAAGTCTTGGATAATTTTGTTAGTTTAAAAATAATATTAAATATAAATTATATAATTTAAAAATATAAAAAATAACTTTCAAACCAAATAATATTTTAAATAAAATATGATTTATTTAAAAAATTATATAAATTCAAAGATAAATATATATAGTATAATTAATGAAACTTAAATTTATCAAAACAATAAAAAATTATAATGTTAAAAATGAAAACCTAGTTTTTATATCTATAACTCTTGAAAGACAAATAATTTATACAATTATAAATAATACTGCACCCGTAAAATTATTTTCATATGTAAACTTACATGTTTATTAAAAAGATGAGATATTGACTTTTATGAATGTGAGTTGTTTTCTTTTTGTAGGTGTGAAAATAATATTAATAATTGTGGTTACTGGATGAATTTCAGAATATTAATAACACTATTTAGGAGTAAATTAATTAGAATGTAATAGTAGTAGTGAAAATGAATGATCTTTTTATTTATGTGTAATCTATTAATATATTTTGAATATAAAATAATCATGTATATATGTTTAGAAGTTGAAAGGTTAGTGTTCTATTAATTAATTTTACTTTATGTTATATTCAATGAATTGTTAATAATAATTAATTAATTATATATGTTTACAAATTTAGTAAGTAAAAACTTGGCTAATAAATAAAATTTCAAAAAAAGGAATAAGATTTTGTTATTATATAGTTATAGATGGAGTCTTAAAGTAAACTTTAATTTCATGTGAATCAGGACTCTTACCTTCAGTATGTAGGAACCCAAGTGGTCCTTAGTACTGCAGTTATCCTACTTAAACGAGATTAATACAATTTAATATCGTGATTAAGACCTACTTAAGACCTCAATTAAAAAGTTGATCAAGAGTAATAATGGGAGAGGTAAAGTAGTTCTAAAGGAGGCCGTAATGATGGATATGGGATTTGCACAATCCTTCTTGAACTATTAATTATACTTCCTAAAGTAGTAATTATTGTTCTTTTTAATGATTTTAAGAAAATAAATATATTATGCGTAAAAATAAAGAAAATTGTAAGTTGATACTGTAAAATATTATTATTTCTTTTTATAAACGATTGTGAATTATTTTTTATGGATGAAAAATCTAATTACTAGCAATAGGAGTTAAATCAAATTCGTCCTCCATCATCTCCACATTTGTTTGAATGGTTCTCTATTTATTTATTTTATCAAAATTAGTTCTGTATCTAATTCGAATTTCACCAATTTGATTTTAATTGGCTGAAAAATACACAAAATATCCATCATTTCAATCCTCTATTTATTTGTTTTATCAATTTAGCCTATTATCTAATCAAATTTCGTCAATTAGATTCTAATCGACCGAAAGACACAAAATATCACCATTACGATCACGTGCATGTGTTTTCTGGTAAATGGTGATTATGTGGCCCATATTTAACATGTGGAATGCTGAGAACGAAAATACCTCAAGTCCGAACTAATAATTCCAATAATTTTAAAAAAAAAATGTTGAAGAAGAAGATATTATTCTAGGGTTCTTTAAAACTAGGATGAAGAATTTTAAAATTGGGATCTAAAATAAAATCATCTGAAGTAAGATTATATGTTCTTCATGCATTGAATTGAGGGTAGGTTTTAGGTACATGAGTGGATGTTGATTTTACAAATTTACAAAATAATTTCATATGTATTTATTGGGTTGATTGAATTTATTGAATTTTTGTATTTTATTTTAATTTACTTTAAAACTAGGGTGAAGAATTTTAAAATGGGGATCTAAAATAAAATCATCTGAAGTAAGATTATGTGTTCTTCATGCATTGAATTGAGGGTAGGTTTAGGTACCTGGGTGGGGTGTTGATTTCAAAAATTTACAAAATAATGTAATATGCATTTATTAGGTTGATTAAATTTATTGAATTTTTGTATTTTATTCCAATTTACTTTAAATTGGTGAAGATTGTGATCCGTCGTGCCACGTGAAAAAAATATCATATTATAGGCTTCTGCTAAAAAATGAGTGCACATGATTAGGGATGGACAGTACGACATATCGAAAATATTTTTGCCAATATCATTACTGTACCGAAATTTTCGATATCTAAAAATATCATACCATTGTTATACCGAGAATTTCGATATACCGAAAAAAATCATACCATTTTCATACCGAAAATTTCTGTATTACTCTTATTAGTCTTACTGTCTTAGTAATAATATCAATGATAAAGTAACGACAGTGCTAATAGAATACCATAAATATATATATACATATATTAGAATAAATAAAAATAATTATTATAATTGATTCATTATTTATATATATAAATATATAGGTTCATTGAAAAAATTTATTACCCGTTAGAATCGGTGAATGAACCTTCATCTTCAACACTGTCAATTAATGAAGACATAACTTTGAATCTATTTTTCAAATACAAAAGCAAGAGAGACAAGACATCAATGCTTGAAAGACTAGTATAGATATGAATATGTGGATGAATGTTATTTA
Organism: Prunella vulgaris; assembly: GCA_026898435.1. Lineage (NCBI taxonomy): Eukaryota > Viridiplantae > Streptophyta > Magnoliopsida > Lamiales > Lamiaceae > Prunella > Prunella vulgaris. The sequence goes on from JAPKLY010000012.1 coordinate 2,406,171, forward strand.
GGAGGATATAATATTACAGAGAATTTATTTTTTATTTTGTTTATCTTAAACTCCTTTTAAACTCAAATGCATGAAAAAAATTTGAACTTTTATCGTATGCCACAAATGAATGAAATTCTGCAAAGTGCACAACACTTTACAAAATCTATTAAAATCTTGGTTTAAAAAATCTTAAAAATCATGCAAATTTAAAAGTTATAAAAATTCTACAAAGTCTTTAAAAATTAACATGATTTTTCAGCTAAAAAAGTATTTTAAAAGTCACAATATAATACATATATTTATTTATTTATATATTATTATTTTATTTAAAAATATCTTTTTATTATTATATATATAATTAAGTATGCAAGAAAGGGAGAAAGTAATTTATGTATTTTTTTTTTTCAAAAGAAGAGGACAAGAAAAGATGCGATTAATGTTGTGAATAGCGAAATCTTAAATTCACCATGTATAGTCGGAAACCCCGCAGCATTGAAGAATTTGGGCCCACGACTAGCAAAATTCCTGCCGCGCATCACATGATCCTGTACTTATATTTTTGGTATACTTTTTATCAAAATCGAGAGGATTAATTTTTTTTTTTTTTTTTAAAGTTGGAAGGCAATAATATTTTAGTTGAATTATATGAAAATAATTTATGATAAATTTATTATAAAATAAATTAAAAGTATTATTGGATATATTAACAAATTTATTTGGAGTATTAAAAGTTCCCAAATTTTTCTGATATTTTTAATCAAATATTTGATATTTTAAATTATTTTACGATAAATTTATCATTAATTATTTTCATATAATATTTTGCCTAATTTTTTTTTCCTCTGCACGTCTAGAAGATCTTGGGTACTTGATCTCTAATCATTTGAATTATCTAAACTTAACTAAAATCAGGTGGGCTAGCTCACCTGGCCACCGGGCTTCTTACTTGAATGTGTGATCTGGGTTCGATTCCCCTTGGGAACGAATTAAGGGAAATGGGGGTGGGTTTTTTTTAAAAAAAAACTTAATTAAATTTATAAAATTACTAGTAATTACATTTTAATATCGATATCAATATTTTTCCAACTAATATAACATCACCATTTTTTCAGCCTATCTTTGATGCGTAATACTATAGAAAGCCGAACGAATATTAATTGAAATTGTTATCGAAGTAATTCTTTTTATCAAAAATAAAGTAATTCTTTTTATCAAAAATAAAAAATTCTAGGGATGCTTGTTTCAAATTCTTCAATGATAATGGGAATGAAAATTTCATTTTCCTCATTTACCCTTACATATATTGAATGAGAGTTTGTGTTCATAGTGGTACATCATTAATGTTGTGCTCCAATTTTGGAAAAAATTGATAAAAAAGAATGTTGTTGGTTGTGGTACGGGAGATTGATTGAGGAGTGAGATGAAATTAATCAAATGAGGGTGATGATTACCTTATTTAAGAGGAAAAACAATGTTATGTACCTTATTTATTTTCAATACATACAATAATTACTATATCTTTACATTTATTCCCATTATCATTAAAAAAAATTCATACCAAACGTCCCTCGGTACATTTATCACAAGCTTTAACCTACCAAGTAATACCAATATTAAAAAATTATTAGGTATGGCATGAGAACTTAAAATAATAATGAAAATCTTGAATAATTGGAGGCAGTAGGATCATGGCATCCACTATTTAGGCATGCTGGCTTTGGCTCTGTTAATTATTCACAAGTTCAATTCGAAGTTTATAATTATATTTGAAAGACATACTTGCAACCACCCATCACATGTACTGTATAATTTCTTCTAACTTGTAATATCAGATGTACTAATATAATTTCTTCTAATTTGCAATATCATAATATTAAATAATACTTCTTTAGCCTACGGATGTACCGTATAATTTCTTCTAATTTGTAATATCACAATATTAAGCAAAATTTCTTTCCACCTACTGAACCTTTTGCACTACAAATGCACACTTTAAAAAAATATAGAGGAATGAGTAGAGTTTGGTGGATAATTTTATAAGTTTTAAAATATAAAGTAAATAAATGAGTTGATCAACAATTCGCGCTGAAAAATAATGATATTTTATAAAAAATGAGAATATAATAAATAAAATTTAAGAAAGATTTTCCTTTTTAAAGGTATAGAATAGTGAAAGAGAAAAAGTATGGAAGCTATTATGCAATAGAAGAAGGTTTTTCATTGCGTTGTAATACTTCATCTATCCAATAGGAATTTGCACTCGGGCGACATATTTTATAAGAAAAATATGTTTTATATATAAAGTACTGACATGTGAATAAATATGCGTATATATTTATGAGTGTGCACATAAATTAATTTTTTCTTTTTTGATAGTATACAAATTTGTGTGGGACGTCTAAATAAAAAAATGTATAAATTCATGTAATACAGTGTGAATAATATTTAACACGCATAAACATCAAATTGTGCGGGAAAAAAAATCTAGACTAATAGCACTATTTGGCGTTACTTAATAATCTCTCCGTCTTTTAAAAATAGATTTACTTTCATTTCATCCATCACATGAAGATATTATTAAATTTACATTACCATCTTTATCCATATTTGATATCTTTTTAAGAATATATATTGTGTGAAAATAGTTCATGACAAATTTATTATGAAATTATTTTAAAGTATCAAATATCTGGTTAAATGTATCAAAACATTCATCAGATACATCAAAAGTTTAGATCAATATAGATTTTATTGATTTCAACTTTTGATACTCCTGATGAGATTTTTGATACACATAATTAAATGTTTGATACTTTAAAACTCGTTAATGATAAACTTATCATGAACTATTTTCATATAATACTTTGCCTTTTAAGTATTAATTATCATGAGATATGATCAGTTATCACAGGGAGTAAAGTAAAAAACAAAATAAAATTTATATTCTAACTACAATAATTTATACTCAATCGTTCCGTAGGAATTTGCACCTTACGGGATGACATATTTTGTAGAAAAATATCTTTATAAATAAAATAGTTACAGATGAGTAAATATGTGTATAGTTTTGTGAGTATGCACGCAAATTGATGTTTCTTTTTTTAATGGTATCCAAATTTGTATGATACATTCAAATAAAGAAAGTATACAAATTCTATAGGACAAAATAAATATTTTTATTTGCATAAAAAATATGTAAGTCTATCTTTGTATCACGGATGAAGTAAGTGATAAAGACATATTATAGAGAGAAAAAAAATTTGCATATGAGAATTAATATATTTCAAAGACACTTTCAAACTTGCTCATAACAAGAAATTAATTATTTTTATATATTAATACACATATATAATGTGATATTAATTTATTAATATAATGATATCCTTATATGAATATGATTGATAAATATAGTTTTTTCATGGGATAATTGGTCTAAACTTCTTTTATATGACATAAAATGATAACTTTAAACTTTTTAAAGAAGTTAGTGTCACATGGACCCTAATTCAACAAAGTAAATTAATAAATATTATGACATTTATGAATAAATGTAATTATATCAATTTTATATTGTGAAGTAGTTTGAAAAGAGAGTGAATGTGTTTATTATATGAGATATGCAAATAAAAAATGTGAAATTTATGTTATACCCTAAAGAAGTAAAAGATCACTCTTTTTTCTTTCATTATTTAATACAAAAATTAGGAAGTATGTTGCATTTGAGACAATTGTATTATACAAAATCCAAATTCAAATATGAGATAGAAAGAAGAACAAAGCAACACAATTGTTGAAAAATTTAGTCTCATCTAAAATTTCAAATTTGTAATTATTTAATATTTTAACACTCACTCACTCATGATCGCAACATATTTTTTGAAAGAATTTCACTTTATTTAAAAAATCAAATTAGTATTATTTAATTTTTCAACACTATTGCTTTCTTCGAGAATCAAATCCAGAAGATGGACGAGCCCAAATTCTGATACTAATACCACAAAAATATTTTGTCTTATATAAAAGTCCAAATTTATAAAAAAATGTAAATTAATTAATTAATTTAATTTTCCTAACCGTTATGGCATTAAAGTTGATTTTTTTTCTTCTTTGGAGTGCTTATGAATGTAATCTTGATGTATTAAAACCCTAACCACTCAATATTCGATTTTTTCCAACACCAAACTATTTTATTACTATAAAAGAGCAACAACTAAACAAATGCATGTTTTCTGAAGATTATTACCTAATTTAATTATTTATTGACATTTGCAGATCTCCATTTTTTTTTTGGTTAAGTATGCTTTCAAATCAGAATCCAAAGAGGCCCGTTTCCAATTGTAGTGGGACCTGATGAACAGTGTGTGTTTAGAAAAGCACAGAAAGAGAGAAAATAGTGTGAAAATCTGTAGAGAGAGAAAGAGCGACATATTATGATGTGAGAGAGACAGTAGAGCTTCGTCATCTCCCTCTCTCCTCCCATCCTTGTCCACCGTATACTGAATCCCTCCTGGGAATCAGAAAAGCCTTTCCAGCTTCTTTCATTAGGATTTTTCATTTTCAATTTTTTGAAAATAAACAGCAAACATAAGTTGATTATAATGTGTTGATTCCTCTTGGCTTCACGAGTACATCTCTCGGTGCTTCAGGTACCATTCTTATTGCTGATCTATTCCTCTGGTTAACATTATTGCTTTTCTGCCCTCGATATTTTTTGTTTTTGAAAAAATCTTAATTTCTGAAGAACATATTAGGTTAATGTTATTTTTTTGTGATATTTCTTTGGTGTGTGTTTGAATTAATGTATCTGTTTCTGTGTTCATTGTGTGGGATAAGCTAATCTGAAAATGTTGGTTTAATTTTTAATTCACGAATTTACGGGGAAACAGCTTGCACAATTTGGTGTTGCTTCACCTTGTGTTACATATTTAATGTTGGGCCTACTGCTTGGAACTGTGATTTGAAATTGAAGGTAATATGAATCTGAATAATGAAATGAAAAGAATGGTGTCCAGATGAAACGAACTTCGTCATAGCATGTGGAAACAGTGGAATGAGTTTTATGTATTCTTATTTATTAGAGAATTAATTTCATATCTCTCCAGAAGTTTAAGACTTTGAGATGAGATGAAATTCTTTCATTGACTCCAATCTTATTAAATTGTCAATTCATTGGACCTTTTCCCCGAATAAAAAAATTGATAATTCAGCCCATTTTGAGGGGAATGTGCTGGATTAATTTCATACCTTTCTGCAAGTTCAAACCTTTGGATGAGATGAATTTTTCATTATTTCTTTTAAGTTGTGAAATAAGATTTTTGTTGATCCTTACATGTTGGAAGAAATAGAAGGAATCTTTGTTCAAACGAATGGGTGATGCTGGCATTCTTCGTAGTTCTTGTGTTCCTTGTTCTTTTAGTTGATTGCATTTTGCTGCTGTAATGATAGTTTGGTTATATCAAAATATTATTAGTAGTTGGCTCACATTATTCCTGATTTTTTATGCAAATTGGTGGTGAAGAGTTGGGCAATGAATTGAGAAGAACCGCTGGCGAAGCTTGTATAAAGTTTGATAATCTCCTGGGCTTCTTTAGGAGTGGACCATTGTTATTCTGTAGGCGTGTACATATGATCTTTTGTGATTTTGGATTCATGTGATCAATCCCGAACGAAGAAGTCGTAATGGGTTCTTCTCGCGGAAATTGCGAAATAATTGAGGCAAAGGATGCACTTTGTACGACTCGGAAACCACAAACATTTCGTCAAGTAAGAGCGAAAGACCAAGAGCAGAAACCTCCAATCCTTAAAAAGGGACATGCCAAATTCATGGAAAATGATATCAACAAGCTCTTTGAAGCAGTTAATCTGAGAAATTCAAAGAGTCTGGATTTGTCAGACTCGTGGAGAAATGCCTCAAAAAGGCCAATGAGATCTTCCGGTTCTCTGTCTCCTGTGATTGGATTTTCTGAACCGGTTACTCTGAAGCAAGCACTACGAGGTCTTTGCATTTCTCAGGCAGCAGAGGTGGCTGCAATGAAACGATTGTCAATGACAGCATCTCCTAGGGTCTCAGAAGCTGGAAAGAACATGAACTTATACAGTCCCACTATAGTCAAAGTTGGTGGCTCTGCAGCCCAAGGTGGAGTAAGAGGAATGGAAATTACTGTCTCGATGGAAGCCAGCACCTCATATTCTTCTGGAACTTTGACTGGGGCCCATCAGGATTCCTTTAAGAATACCATCAAACCGAACGTAAAGAGTACACAATGCATACCGAGTGAACTGGGTAGTCAACCAGTTGAAAGTAGTGGATTTGGTGTTGGAATCTCTCTTCTGGAAGAAGAAAACATTAGCACCCAGAAACATGCTCAAAAGCCCAACAAAGCATCCCACAATGAAAGTGTTCTTTCTTCTCCCCACAACCCTGCTGCCTTAATAAGCAACGCCATGGGGTCCTCTTCCGTCTGTGATGATGCATGTTCTTCAGAGGTTAATCAACAGTTGCTGGTCCACTTAGAGGAAGAAAAACATAATTTTGGGTCTGCTCTGCCTCTGCCTCGTCGTAATTCTCATGATAATGCATTGAACCCAGATAATAAACTTTCTGGCCTGAATAAGGTAACTACTGGTGTAATTGAGTATCCTCCCTCTTCCTTGAAAGTAGTAAACAAGGCAGCGCCTAGGTCGAGACGGAAATCAAAGCTACAGGCTGTACCTTCATCAACTGCCGTAAATAGTAATAAAGACAAGAAATCAACGAGAAGCACCTCTCGTACTGGCAAACCAGTTCTCAGAAGCAAGAATCTCATCATAAAGAAATCAAAGAAGGTAGCTGCATCAACAGATGGTAATTTAAAGATATCTAATGAAGTAAATAATGGCCTGGACCACATTTCAGAAAAATTAATCTGTCAGAGGTGTAAATGCTCTTTGAGGGATACAGATCAAGATTCCAGTGGGGACCTTCCTGCAACTACCGAAGCTGGAGCTTCTTTTACAAGAAGTGGAAACGCTGTGGCTAACAAATCTGATAAAATTCCATCTGGTTTGGAGAATAGAGTAACCCATGTTACTAAAACTAACACGACCATGAAATCCACTGAGAAAGGGGATATCTCACAAAGCTCGAGCAGCATTTTTGGTTTCAGCAGTAGCAGCACTAGCCTCAGCGATGAGAGTGTAAGTGGATCAGCTTGTGGAAATAGACCACACATGTCAAAGGACATGAGGTGGGGAGCAATCAATCGCATAAGAAAACAAAATGGTTTCCTAGGATTGAATCACTTCAATTTGCTGAAAAAACTTGGCTCTGGGGATATAGGCACAGTTTATCTTGCTGAACTGATCGGAACAAACTGCCCGTTTGCAATCAAGGTTATGGATAATGAGTTCTTAGCGAGAAGGAAGAAGATTCCTAGGGCTCAAACTGAAGGAGAAATTCTCAGAATGCTGGATCATCCGTTTCTTCCAACTCTTTATGCTCGGTTTACATCTGACAATTTATCTTGCTTAGTCATGGAATATTGTCCTGGTGGAGATTTGCATGTTCTCCGACAGAAGCAGCCTGGTCGGTATTTCCATGAGCAAGCAGCAAGGTGAACATTTATTGCCCATTTTCTCTGAGCTCTATGATGTGCAAAGTACAATATAAATGTTTTATCTTTTTTACCATTTTTTTCCTTATTTATCTTTTATATAAAAGAATATATGGAATGATGATCGAGCATGAACGAATCATGTGCTTCTTGCCCGGAATGGAATTGAAACAGGGAAACAACTTGAATAATCACTATATGATTAGATTTACATTGTTATTTGCAGCCATGGAATTCCAACTTTGTTCTGTATACTGCTCTCTGATGGGCTTTTGCCCTCACCACTGTACTGCCCCGAATTGAACTGGAAAAATATTCTTGCAATATGATCATTTGATTGGTTTTTGTCTTTGCTTCAGCATGGTTTTTCTTTTTCCTATCCCATTTTTTCAGCTGAACTGGACACCAAAGTGGTTATAAAAATGGTTTTAATATGTTCTTGTAAATAAATTAATCATCCGCAACTTGAGCTTTCTGTGAACTAATTAGGGCTGTAAAAAGTGGACTATTTCCTTCTAACACATTGTTGTTGACTTGTTGCAGATTCTACGTTACTGAGGTCCTTCTTGCTCTGGAATATCTGCACATGCTTGGAATCGTGTACCGTGATCTTAAACCCGAAAACATTCTTGTACGTGAAGATGGTCACATCATGCTCACTGATTTTGACCTCTCACTAAGGTGTTCGGTCAACCCAACTCTTGTTAAATCATCGATTGAGCCACCTAGGATGTCTGGCCCTTGTGCTGGATCGAACTGCATTGACCCCTTCTGTAATGGGCCATCATGTAAAGTGTCGTGCTTTACCCCTCGAATTTTTCCTAGAAAGCTAAAATCTGACAATGCAGCTCAAGCTAGATCACTACCTCAGCTCGTGGCGGAGCCCACAGAGGCCCGATCCAACTCCTTTGTTGGGACTCACGAGTACTTGGCCCCAGAGATCATCAAAGGGGAAGGCCATGGCAGTGCTGTTGATTGGTGGACGTTCGGTGTTCTTCTGTACGAGCTTATTTACGGGAAGACACCATTCAAAGGTGGTGGCAACGAGGAGACACTAGCCAACGTAGTTCTACAGAACCTCAAGTTTCCTGATTCTCCGATGGTTAGTTTTCACGCGAGGGATCTTATCCGAGGTCTTTTGGTGAAGGAACCGGAGAATCGACTGGGTACAGAAACGGGAGCTGCGGAGATCAAACGACACCCGTTTTTCGACGGCCTGAACTGGGCTTTGATCCGCTGTGCTGTTCCACCTGAACTTCCGGAGCTGTATGATGCTGGAAGCTCACGAATAGTCTCTCAGGAGAAGGAGAAGAAGTTTGTCAAGTATACTGGTAATGGAGAACATTTGGTTGAGTTTGAGTTGTTCTAGTGGAAACACGTTTTTTATTATTTATTTACGACTTTATGTAATCATAATATCATATGAAGCAGTCTATCCATTAGTCGCCATCAATGAGAATCCAATTACCTCAGTTATTAAAACACTTCAGCTCTAATATGTTCAAAATGTTTCATTTTTACCTAAAATTTATCAATTTACTTAAAATGAAACGATATAATCAAAAGAGTATTAGTTCGAGCCACTATTTTCGATTAAAAAATTTTAGGTGATTTACACTGTACAACATTTAATTTCTCTTATTTGTTTCCCTGATTCTGCTCCATTACACGATAGTAATATTCAAGCACCCGAAATTAAATTTCGTCCAATATATTGCTTGTTCAGTATGAGTAATGGTATAACATGTGCTTCTTCGGTTATTCTCGGTAATTAAAATAATTCATTAAATCATACCTCTTCCGCCTCATATCTTTCTTCTTCTTTTATTATTTTCCGTCATGATGATATAATAAAAATTGGAAAAATAAGTTGGGACGAAGACAACATTAAAAATTAATTATGAACTATAATACATCCACTAACATGCACTCCCCTCGTTACTGGTTTAGACTGCTTAAAAATTCATAAAAAAAAAAATTATTTTCTTTTGTTTCCTCGTTATCTTAAATGACAATAAATTAATTATACTCTCTAAACTAAATTCTTACAAACATATCTTATTTATTACAAAAAAAAATTGTAAGACTGTTTCATGACATGAGACTACATAAATTAACACCTACCTCCTACCAATGTGATAATGAATTATGCCCAATTTATATTTCATTTAGTTGTCTCATACAAGACCAACTCCTTATTTACACCCCGTGACACTATATTTTTCAATACACCCAAACATTATGGGTGGGCAAAAAACTGCAAAATTGAATTTTCGAATCGAACCAAAAATCTTGATTTTATTTTATTTGTTAAAAATTGATTTTTTTTCCGGTTCGGTTATTTGTCCGAAAAAAAATGAAAAAACCGAAATTATTATTATGTATATAATTTGTAATTACATTTATGTGTGTATAAATAAAAAGTATATTATTATTATTATTATAGTTTTACATTTATTTATTTTTCCTTTCTAAAACGTTGTGAGTGTGCATTATTAGTTTGTTATGAACTTGGTTTTATTTGAATTTAGTGCGAATTTAACTAGTAGTTGTAGTCAATTGATAATATTTATTTGTATTTCATTTTAGTGTTAAAAATATTGAAAAATGCTTGAAAATTAGGTTATATACTAAATTATGATATATATAAAAAAAATCCGGTTTTAACCTAAATATATTTCGATTCGGTTTATTTCGGTTCGATTTTGATTTTTTAGAGTACAAAATTCGGCTATTTCTTCGGTTAAAAAATAGTTCCAAACAGACCGAACGTTTACCCTTACTCTAACTTTTCTTTCATAAAATTGAAATGACCTATATATCCTCAACTATACACCTTTTAATACTAATAAATAAAATTTTCATTAAAATTCATGTAATTTTTATTTGAAGGTTAGAAGTTAAAACCCATTTTTCATTTAAGTGCCCACATTCATAATCTTTTTAATTAAATTTAAAATAAAATTATTATTATTATTTTTATTTTTTCATATCCACATTTACAATCTACAATCTACAATCTAATTTAACTCCATTTTTTAAATATTCACACATACAAGTTAAACGAACTTAAAATAATTATTTTTATTATTTATTAATTTTATATTCATATATAAAAATAGCTTGATTTAGATTCGAAAATACTAATAGAGGATTTTGATAATATTAATTGTTTAGATAATTTGAGTTTGAGAAAATGAGAGTTTTTTTAAAAAAAATTTATTAAGAGCGGATGCAAATAATACTCCAAATCTAAATAATTTTTTTTAATAATTTTAAAAATAAATAATTAAAACAATTTGAATTTATATTAGAAATTAGGAGAAGAATGAAAAGAAAATTAGAGAATTTTAAAATAAAATTGACAGCAGGGAGAAGACGAAAACTGATTTTTCACCACTTTTCTTATTTTTATTTTTGAAATTACGCGCCACCAGACCTCGGCGGTCGTCCTCGCAGCACCTCTCTCAGCGTCGCCTCCGCCGCCTCGTTTCTTCATCGCATTAACTCTCACTTTCCCTTTCATGTAATGACACCTTCTTCTATTGTCTCTTTAGTTTGCGGCTGGTACTTTAATCAATTGTGATTTTTGGGGCAAATGACAAGGCTAGGGTTTTATACTGTCATCATTTTAGGAATTACTGGCTGAATCGCATGTTTTTAATAACTGAACTAATTTGAGGGCAAATATATGTTGATTCAACTTTTTTTATTCCCTTTTATGGTTGTAGCTTAAGCGGAAGCTCTGAAATGGCTGATTCTTCAAGGTGAGCCGAAACAAGGGCAAACTTTTTATGGTTCATATTTATAAGGCTAAGGACAAGATACACTGTTTCATTGTTATTTTTGTTTGAATTGATATCTCCAGGGAAGATAAAAGTGATATGCTTCGAATATTAGTAGCTACGGATTGCCACCTTGGTTACATGGAGAAGGATGAAATTCGCCGGCATGATTCGTTTCAGGCATTCGAAGAGATTTGCTCAATTGCTGAGCAAAAACAGGTGCAAGATTTTGTTCTTTTACTTGTAAATTTGTTGAATGTGCAGAGTACAATTTTCTTCTGAACATTAGTGAAAATACAGTATGGTATTAACCTATCCATCACTATTAAAATTTGAATCTAGAAGGGAAGGGACTGCATGAATTTTTAGATTACTGGTGTTTATGACGTGAGTGTTGAGCTTTGCATATAACTGGCTCCCATTTTTCATCTTGATATGTTTTGCTTCTCTTTCTAAGTGTATTCTCTCATAGTTTTGTTATATATTAGGTGGACTTCGTTCTTCTAGGTGGTGATCTTTTTCATGAGAACAAGCCTTCAAGGTCAACCTTAGTCAAAGCCATTGAAATTCTCCGTCGTCACTGCCTTCATGATAAGCCAGTTCAGTTCCAAGTTGTCAGCGACCAGACAGTGAACTTTGCCAACTGGTAATCTCCTTCTCTGAGGAAATCCTTCTCTAGACCTTGATTGTTGTCTTGACCAGGGAATTACTTAAAATTTTATCACCTATGCTGAATAATCTTGGCCTCTTTTAAGTCATTCCTGAGCTAAATTTAGTGCTTGAAGTCCAGCTACTTTTTTTTTTTTGAGGATATTCACGGTCCAAGCTGAGCTGTAGATTCTGTATTGCGTTGGCAATTAAGATGAGTCTTCAACATTAAACTTCTCCTTTTATGATGTTACTGCTGCAGCTTTGGCCACGTAAACTATGAAGATCCTCACTTCAATGTTGGGTTGCCAGTTTTCAGCATCCATGGAAATCATGACGATCCTGCTGGAGTGGTATGACTTCTACTGTAAATATGGTTCTTGTTTGTTTATATAGTGTTGCAACTGTATTCTATCTGCAGGCGCTTCAGTCAAACTGCATCGTCCGTCTAATTCAGAATCTTCTCTTTATCAACTGAAGAACTGTTTCACTTTTTATGTGTTTAACATAGCTAATAATGCTTGTTTTGGCTTTTCACTTCCATTAGTTCTTCCATTAAATGGTTGACTGGATATTGAAATCATTATGTTTTTCTACATGCTGTTTCGTAATGGTAACATCCGGCTCAAATGTTTATGCTCCCCAGCTCCCTGTAAATTTTATGCAATAGCTAATTTATGTATAGTCTTAGAAATTGTTCTAGCATTCTTGTTAATTGTTGTTGCAGGACAATCTTTCGGCTGTTGATATCCTTTCAGCATGTAATCTTGTAAACTATTTCGGAAAAATGGCTCTTGAAGGTTCTGGTGTTGGACAGATCACTCTCTATCCTATTCTCATAAAAAAGGTTTGATCATACTCTTTGTTGAAAAGAAATTCTGTCGAAACATAAATGTCATTTTTTTCACTAATTGCATCCCATGGCAATGTATATAGGGCTCTACATCTGTGGCTCTTTATGGCCTTGGAAATATCAGAGATGAACGCCTGAATCGTATGTTTCAGGTATATAAGTTGTCTGGTTCTGATTATTCATACAATCACAATCACCAAATCCCCCGTTTCTTTTTATACGAGAATAGACGCCACATGCAGTGCAATGGATGCGACCAGAATCCCAAGAAAGTTGTCAAGTTTCAGACTGGTTCAATATACTAGTACTTCATCAAAATAGGTAATAACTGATAGTCTGATACTGAAGTTGCATTTTAGTTTCACAATAAATGATGATGGAACAAAAATAAAAAGTGACCTCTTTTTATATCATACATTCATTAGTATATGTGTTTCCGAAATACATGGAAATTATAATATAATCACTTCTGCTTTCAGAGTGAAGACTAATCCTAAGAACGCAATAAATGAACATTTCCTGCCTCGATTTTTGGACTTTGTTGTCTGGGGGCATGAGCACGAATGCCTTGTTGATCCTCAGGTTTTGCACTGCAGTGTGTGGTTTTTTTTTTTTTTTTGGTTATCATTTGATTATAGTCTCTGATTGATGGAAGTTGGTTAAATAGGAAGTTTCAGGGATGGGTTTCCACATCACGCAACCTGGCTCATCTGTTGCAACATCACTAATTGATGGTGAATCAAAGCCAAAGCATGTGCTGCTTTTAGAGATTAAGGTTTTTATTTGCAGAAGTTTTCTTCTATTCCGTCATTCCTGTTTTATTTTCCATTGCTTTTGTTTTATCAAATCCTTCAGTGCTGTAATTTGTAACTTGAAATACCTAATATCAACTAGGGGAATCAATATCGGCCAACGAAGATACCTCTTACTTCAGTGAGGCCCTTTGAATATACAGAGGTATAGACATCTGCCTTTGTGGTTTACTGGAAAAAACCTAAACTGCATCTATGCCGAATAGGTTGTTCTGAAGGATGAACCTGACATCGACTCTAATGATCAGAATTCAATTCTTGAACATTTGGACAAAGTGGTAAAACTGCTGCACCCCTTTGTTTTGTTGTTACTGTTTTTTTCCCTCCATACAAGTTGTTAACTGACTTTGTGTTCTTTAATTAATAGTTATTAGAAGTACTGAACTTTCTTGCGATATGTTTTGCTAATTATTTTTGTTGTGTTTCATTCTTTTAGGTTAGAGATTTGATAGAAAGAGCTAGTAAAAAGGCTGTTAAAAAATCAGAGCTCAAGCTTCCCTTAGTTCGAATCAAGGTATTCTTCGTTTATTTTGCTTCTTGCATCTTTTTGTTCCTTTTCTTATTTTTAATTTGGTCAGTTTAGTATTTTATTTTACTCATTTTTAATCAAATAGGTGGATTATTCTGATTTCATGACGATAAATCCACAAAGATTTGGGCAAAAATATGTGGGGAAGGTATGTAATTCTTCTCTCCCTCGCCCTGCTCACCCCAACCCACCTTATTCAAAACAAAAGAACAATTTCAGGCTGACAATTTTTGCGACTTCTCTAAAATATAGGTCGCAAATCCCCAGGATATTCTTATATTTTCTAAAGCATCTAAAAAAGGTCGCAATGAAAGTAAGTTTCATTAGGCTCTCCTGTCTCTATTTTTCCTCTTGTACAAGTTGAACACAATAAAATATCTGTTTTTGAGGCATCATACTGGGATACATATCTATAATAAGTTATACCATCAAAATGTGAAACATGGTCAAAACTTTCACATAAGTTTTGATATGGGAATTGAGCATTTGGTCTTTTTGGAGCTTTTTCTTCTGATTGTTGGCATTTGATATTGTATAACTGTCAACATTTTAAACATGCTAGTTCTACTACAACAAACTTCCATTGAAATTCAGATAATATTACAAGAATTAAATAAGACTTTGTTTTCCTTATTGTTCCCCTCTCACTCCCCAATCGCCCTGCTGCCCCCCCCCCACCAAAAAAAAAAAAAAAAAAAAAAGTTAGCTTTATGCTTTAGATTTGGTTGATGCCCACTCATCATTAATAACTATACATGTATAATTTTTGTCCTTTAAGTGCTTTCCTAATGATGGCATACCTATTTATTCTGCCTAGGCAAAATTGATGACTCTGAACGACTTCGACCAGAAGAACTGAATCAGCAAAATATTGAAGCTTTAGTTGCTGAAAGTAATCTGGTATATTTGTCCACCATTTCTTATCCACAGTTTGGTCAGGATTAACCAATTTGTTGTCACAATTGGTGAATATTGACTCTTCTACTGTACAGTATAAGCTTATGCATGCCTTCTCATCACCTATAACAACCAAAAAGAGCAGGGAAGTTCTATAATAGATTGAGACCATGCAACCATTTCAATATACACTTTACGAGTTATCAACATTGGGTTCATTATTTCTTTATAGAGTGTTGATATCTAGACCCATTTAAATATGTGTATTTGACAATGTTTGGAGCTTATGGAAATAAGAGTAGGCATCTTCTAGTGAGTTGATTTTTTCATTTTTTAAGAAATGATTTTTACAGAAAATGGAGATACTCCCTGTCAATGATTTGGATGTTGCATTACACAATTTTGTCAATAAGGACGACAAAATGGCCTTTTATTCTTGTCTGCAGTACAATATTGAAGAAACTCGTGTAAGTAGTTTATCCTTTAACTCATGATAATGATTGGCACTTGCACAGATGGTGCCTTTATGCTTGACTGTTCTGGCAGTACAATAATTTGCAGTTTTTCTCAATAACAGAATAAAATTGCTCGCGACACAGATGTTCAAAAGTTTGATGATGAAGATATTATTGTCAAAGTTGGGGAGTGCTTAGAGGCAATATACCTTTTCCCTGCATTCCTTCATTTCTTTTGTGTGCTCATGCTTCAGTAATGACTAATCATTTAATTGCTAACATGTAAATTGTAATAGGCCTGATATTTTTATTAGCATCACTATTTGGTAGTATATGATTATATTCTGTATGATGAATCATCTGAATTTGAAAAATAGTATAGAAATTATCTGCTATCTTAACCAACGTAGGTTGTTTATTGACTAAGTGACAAACATCATTTGCAGCATGGCTAAGTGAGACTTAATAGAAATCAAAATGTTTATGGTTTCACCTTGAGCTCTCATTTGTTTGGTTTGATATTTGTAATAATAAGGTGCTATCTAGAATGTAGTTTTTTCAATGTCCACCAAATAAAGAGTGGAATTGAACAGCTAGGCCCAAAGTATATAGGACTGGACCACACCTTTCAACTTTCATGTTAAAAAATCACATTTAGTTTAAAATGGTGTTGTCCAACTTGTACAACGGAAGGATGCTCCCTAATGTCCATATTATGAAAAAATAAATTTGCAGGAACGCGTCAAAGAAAGGGTCTTGAAGCCAGACAATGCCCAACAGTTCACATTCGATGTCCAGTCATCGAAGGTATGTTTCTTTGTATTCTAGCCTAATTTGCATAGGAGTTTGTGTAAGTGATAGAACGAGCCCGAAGCCGATACAGGTGTATAGGCGAAGGGCGAAGATATCAACATGATTGTGTCAGATTCTTCTTAATTGATATATCATAATTTCAGGCATAATTACATGATTAGTATTTTAAGTAAGGATTTTATTCAGTGTTTTCCTTTTATTTAGTACGCTATTTTTGGTATTTTGATTAAGGCTTTGTTTATGGGCCTTTTTGGATTATATTAGCTGATATGTTTTGCCTTAGGGGGATTTTTAGGGGGATTTCTATTAAGGAAGAGTGTGTGTGTTGTGTTTTCCCTAGTTACCCAGTGTTCGTTTGTATCAATTGGTCCGACCTACCGACCTCTTTCTCGATGACAACTACACGTGCCAAGTCTGACAAAGAGCGTCTCGAATCAGTGGAGAAGACACTGGGTGAATTCCAGGATGCCCTAACAACTTCCATCACTGAATCAGGGGCAAAATTCGAACGCCTTGAATCCCTAATCGCCACGGTGATCAATAAACTCGAAGCTACGGGGCTTACCGCACAGGGGGCTGTTGCCCCAGCCCAACCCCAGGTGGTTATTACACCATCGCTTGTGGCGGAATCCTCCATTGGATCACAACAGCCCATCTCGGGCAACCCACCACAGGCCATCCCTCCAGGTTACATTCCGGTTCGACCCGGACCGAAAGTGGACCTCCCTGTTTTTGACGGTTCGGCACCTATTGCATGGCTCGCTCAGGCTGAGCAATTCTTTTTGGTCCACAAAACCCCACATAACGACCGAGTTCAACTCGCACTTATTGGTATGTTGGGTCGTGCAATGTTTTGGGCTCAATGGGTCCTTCGCCAGGATCCTCATATCACTTGGGAACGTTACTCACAGGAGTTGATCGACCGTTTCGGGGATTCTTCTGCGAGGAATGCCTATGAAGCCATGCATCAAACTCAACAGACAGGAGACCTCGAAGAATATTTGGCGCTCTTTGAGGAACGCGTCGCCCAACTCCATAATTTACCCCCCGACCAGTATTTGGGGATGTTCTTGGGAGGTCTAAAGCCATCGATTCGTGACCAAATTTCTGAACCAGAATTAGTTGATGTGCATTCCGCAATAAGGGCTGCCCGTCGTCTCAGTCACTCATTGGGACCTTCATACCCAAGTTACAGGCCCCCTTTGCACAATGGTGGCTACAACCGCGGATCTCTGGATCTCCGTGGAGGGCCGCTACCAGGAATTCCCTCTCCACCAATGTCCACAGGAGCCACACCAAGCGAACGCGGTTCCTCTACCCCACAGCCGAACAAAAACACTCGCCATCTTACTGCTGAGGAGGCCCGAGAATATCGAGCAAAGGGAAAATGTTATCGTTGTGGCCTGCCTTACGGACCAACGCACAGGTGTGCTGCAAAACACCTTAGCATTTTAATTGAGGCGATAGAGGATGAAGCTGAGGAACACCTCAGATCCATTGAGCATACCTATGTGGCCAAATTGGCTGCAAACACACATCAGCCTTGTCCTTGATAGACAATTGATTAGAACAAGCCCGAAGCCGATACAGGTGTATAGGCGAAGGGCGAAGATATCAACATGATTGTGTCAGATTCTTCTTAATTGATATAGCATAATTTCAGGCATAATTACATGATTAGTATTTTTAGTAAGGATTTTATTCAGTGTTTTCCTTTTATTTATTACGCTATTTTTGGTATTTGGATTAAGGCTTTGTTCATGGGCCCTTTTGGATTATATTAGCTGATATGTTTTGCCTTAGGGGGATTTTTATGCAGAAATATTATTATTAGCAGCCGTAAAGGTTTGTGGCAGAGATATCTCTGTGGTCCTCTATTGAGGAAGAGTGTGTGTGTTGTGTTTTCCCTAGTTACCCAGTGTTCGTATGCTACATGTTTTCTTACATACATTAAGTGCTACATTGTTTCCCTGCAGAGTGTCAGATATAAAAGCAGTGGACTCAGAAATGATGATCCCTTCAGTGACGATGAGGATGCTACTCCATTGTCTAGCACAAAATCTACCAGAAAGGGCACGAAAGAGCCATCACAGTCTTCGACTGGAAGAGGAAGAGGAAGGGGAAGGGGGAGAGGCAGGGCTTCCAATACACTAAAGCAGACTACGCTAGATGCAAGCCTGGGTTTTCGTCAGTCACAAAGGTTGGCTTAACTGTTAATGCATATATTTTCTATGCCAATCTACATACAATTTCTCTTAGGTGATACCACAATATGTACTTGGTAGTACCCCTTCACTGGCTGGGCTCAGTTGAAGCTAGTTAGGTTTCATAATGCGAATACATCTTTGGATTTTTTTTTTTTTTTAATTGAAGTTATTTTTATAATCCAGCTAATTTAGCCCTTCATTTCCCAGTTCCTACACTTAGTTATGCCTGTTTGAGATTTCTGATTCTTTCAAGTGATTTACTACGCCTTGTGCTCTTCGTGAACCTAGAACCGCTGATTGGATACCTTCAATAGACTGGGGTGTACAATCATTTATTCTAGTTGTCTTTTAAAAACAATCCAATTTTAATATGAACTCCAGTTAGGATTCCAACATATCCTTTCTGGGGAAAGTATTCCGTACTAATACTTTGCGGCTGCCAGCTGTGACAGGATTCACTTTAGAATAAGATGGATGTTGCCATTCTATGACATGTGAATGTTGTGGCTGGAGCTGTGCAAGTTCATAATGTTCTTTGCTTTATTTCATATTTTTTCCGGGTTTAGCTGCAATATTCCTTATTGTATACTTACTGGGTTCTCTTGGAAGAATGGAAATAATTATATTGCTATCAGCATTGCTTCACCTTACTTTTGTTTTTACGGGAGTGCAAAACTGCTATCTTCTTCAAGTTTTTAGGATTTGAAGATTTTCGTACATACATATTTGCTGCAGATCTGCATCAGTTGCAGCATCCGCTTCAGTTCGCAGTTTAGCTAATGATGAGGATGAAGTGGATTCAGATTCAAATGATGAAACAGCTAGAGTTGATGTTAACGATATTGCTGACAGCTCGGTATCAATTTACTTATTTAAAGCCTCTCAGTAGTTCTTTTCTGTTTTCTTATAATGGCAACTGCAAGCTCTTTTTATTTACTATGCAAGGATGATGATGAAACCCTGACGGGGAAGGGCAGAAAAAGAGCTGCCCCAAGAGGAAGGGGTAGGGGTTCTACCACTTCTAAAAGGGGAAAGAAAGCAGATACCTCAACTTCTTCACTTAATAGATTGCTCTCAAGTAGAGATGATGAAGATGATGAGGACGATGACATGGGGAAGAAACCGAACAAATCCCAACCTAAGGTACATCAGCGCTGTCCTTCTTTTACGCATTATATGTCCTAAATGTGGCTTTTAAATGTAGGTCACAAGAAATTATGGAGCTTTAAGACGGTAGATGATAGCCACTAGATATGAAGGCATGTATGAGAGATGAATTTAACGACCTGCCTTGGCTATACGTTCGCTATTGTGCGGGAGAACTGGAATTCGACCATCCTTTTTATCGGTTTTTCTTGGTCAGTGGCTTCTGAGAGTCTAATGTACTGGCGTGATTATTCTATTTTATGATGTGTTGATCTGATCATGGAAGTTTAGCCTTGGTCTTGAGTTTACGCTAAACTTATAAACTACTTCGATTAATCAGCCTCCTCCATAAAGGTGAGGTGTGGATTACGAGTTCCCTGTTCCTCACAAGAAGAAAAGAAAAAGAAATACACTCTTCATTTCGGTATTATTTGCACAATCAAATTAAGAAATTTAATTTTTTTTAGTAACGGTTAGATTTATTACTAAATATGTGTATATTTTTATGAATATGCATACGAATCAATAATTTTTTATCGTGTGTACAAATAACATTCGGACATTGCAATAAGACAAATAATCTTGGAATCGAGGGAGTAATGAAATATATTGTAGGAAATTGTATAAATTTAATTAGTACTCTTTTTGATCCACTATATATTTCTCATTTTATCATTTCGGTTTGTCCCACTATATATTTTTAATTTACTTTTTTAAGAAGCTATTGTACACTTTTTACCATTATTTTCATTACTTCAACATAATTCTCATTACTTTTTTATTTTTTTCCTATCACATCACTTATATTATATCAATATTTTATACATTTTTAAAATTTTATGCTGAAATGTAACAAGCAATATATAATGGCACGGTGGGAGTATTATTTTTCTATAAGTGGTGTTTTTCTTATACTTTTAAATTCAATTTCGTTTATTTGTTTATTTTGCAATAACAAAGTGCAATGGTTCAATACAAGTGCTACTAAGATAATATAAAAAGTGCATCGATTCAATATAAATGCAACATAAATTATGTAGAGTTTTTACACCTTTTGTATTGTAAAATATTATAATAAATATAATAATATAAAGGGTAACTTACGTATAGGTTCAAAAAAGTCATTATATTTACAAATAGGTGTTGTGCAGAAAAAAAATGTTTCTGTGTAGAAAAAAAATGTGCTTTTGTGCAAATATTTTGAACCTATTTGTAAATATAGTGACTTTCTTGAACCTATATGTAAATTATCCTAATAAAAATAAATCTAGAAATTTAAGAGAGACAATTTATATCTATAAATTTGGGACCTTAGTTTAAAATTATATGAACGTATTTATAATTCTGCTAAGTTGATCAAATTTGTACCTACATAAATACATTGTAATTGGGAAGACAATTTAAAATACTCATTTTCAACTTAAAAAAATTTATTTTATCACTTCAAATATAAATAATTTTTTCTATTCATTTTTAATGTTAAATAAATTTTTTTATTCATATGGCCCACAAACATCATCATCTAGTTATTCCATCACATCCCACTCTATCCTACCCTACTCCCACCCACCCTACTCCATTTGATATTTATATCATTTAATATTATCAAATAATATATAATTAAAAATAATACATAAAAATTTAAAACATACTCCCTCCGTCCCAGGGGTATTTGCACCCCTGGGATGGCACACGGTTTAAGAAAAATGTATTTTTTAAATAAAGTAGTGGTATATGGGTAAATGTGTGGAAAATTTTGTGAGTGTGCACGCAAATCGATGTTTCCCTTTTAAGTAGTGTGCAAATTGATTTGGGACAACCCAAAATAAAAAGTGTGCAAATTGGTTAGAAACGGAGGGAGTACAATTTTAATAAATTAATTAATTATAATATTTTTATCATGTATATGTGATTATTTGAATTTTTATTTAGACTATTTTAATGTATAGTGCATATTCATAAATATTATAGTATATAAAAGTATATAAACATATTTAATTTGAGATGTTTGAAAATATATCTATTAAAATTTAATTAACACGAGAGCATTATCCACATCAAAATTAAATAAAAAAAATTAATTTTCTAACGAATTATCTTCATAAAAATTTGATTATAAACTTTAATTTTTATAAATCGCATATCGAGTCAGTGATTAATCAATAAATTTTTTCATACAAAAATACTAATTAAAAAATGCACTCTAATATTTAAAATACAAACCCCCTTTCTCCGTTACTTATTAAATAGTTCATAATGTCATATCTATCTCCTATATGATGGTAGTGTAATTATGAGAATAAGGTGAAATTCAATTCAAAATTATTAATTTTTTTATACCTATTTTATAAAGTATATAGATCTTATATTAAGATTTGTGTTTTTTTTTTCTTTTAAAGTAAAGTGTTTATAGGTCGTTCCAGTTTTTAATCCCTAGCTTCGAGGGGACAAAATTTATATCTTCTTGCGTAACCACTACAAAGGAGATAGGTTAAAAAATTCGTCTCTAACTCTTTTTTTCACATTTTCTATTTTGAGATATTCAAACTATTTTTTCACACTTTAAAAAAAAAAATAATTTACATTCACAAAAATCAATAAAGTATACTATTTATATTTTATTATTTAACTTCTCACTCACATACTCAACTTTCTTAATTTGTATGTCCAGGTCTTTTTCTTTATGAATTCTCATCGATTAAGAAATAAAATTATTATAGTTAGTATATAAAATTTTATTTTGTAATTATGTATAGCTCATAAAATTACTAATTTCTCCAAATAATTACTACTAAAAAAGTACATTAAATAGAGAAAAATATACATATAAATTTAATAATTCTTAAAATAAAAGCAATACTCCATTCATCCCCAATTATTATTCTCTTTATGTGGACATGGGTTTTGAGAAAAAATAAAATAAATAAAAATTGTAGGATTTGTTAGTGAATATAGTAAGAGTAGGTCTCTTGTTAGTGAATATAGTAAGAGTAGGTCTTCCTCGGTAACGAACAGACGCCATAGACATCAGACCCTTTGAAATAGAATACTCAAATCAATTGTATCCTCATCTCATCATCATCATATTAACAAAGATTTAAAAATTAATAAACACACAATCACCCCCAAATGGCAGAACCCACCACTCCCACAAAACCAAGAACAGTATGCTTGATAGGCGACATCCATGGCTACATAACAAAGCTACAGAATTTATGGTCCAATCTTGAAAAAACCCTAGGCCCATCTGATTTCCAATCGGCCCTAGTGATTTTCTTGGGTGATTATTGCGACAGGGGACGCAACACAAAGGAAGTGATTGATTTCTTGATTTCCCTGCCCTCCAAATACCCTAATCAATCCCATGTCTTCCTCTGTGGAAACCATGAGTTCGGATTCGCTGCATTTTTGGGGGTTCTCCCACGCCCATCCGACGGCTCGGATTTCTCGGAGACATGGAAGGAGTATGCGATGAATGAGGAGAGAGAAAGGTGGTACAAGGGTGAAGGGTACGAGGATATGCATTTGCAGGGGAGGAGGTGGGCTGGGAGGATGTCTGGGTTTAATCATGCCAAGAAGACCGAGTACCAAGGCTCCATTTATGATGCAGGCCCAACTTTTGAATCCTATGGCGTCCCACATGGCTCTGCTGGTATAATTTTGTTTGAATGTTCACATGATATGGGCTGCGATTTGTTTTAACAAATTCTATGTGATTTGCCTCTTTTGGTTATTATTTATTGTTCCATTTTCAGTTGATGAAGAGTTTGATAGAGATTGGCTCTCTTTTAGTTCTTACTATCTTGTTGCTTGCCAAGTTCTTTGAAGCATTACAACTGAAATAGACACTTGTTTATGAGATCACATGAAATTGGAATTTGAAGGAGTCTTGGTTTGATATTAGAATGTGTTGTATGTCCATAGATTTAATGAGGGCTGTTCCAGATGAGCACAAGAAGTTCCTTGCTGATTTGGTTTGGGTACACGAGGAGGTAAGTCGTCGTCGTCGTCTTTGCATTAATTCTTTGTATGAAATGATGAACTATTGAATGTTACTTATAGATTGCAAAGGTACATCCCTGCAAACAGCTAATTCGTCGTAATTGAATTTTCTTTAGGACAATGTTAGTATAGAAACCGAAGATGGATTGAAGAAGTGTAAACTGATTGCTGTACATGCTGGTCTGGAGAAAGGGAAAGGGGTGGAGGAGCAGCTAAGATACCTTAAAGCCAAGGACACGAGGATACCTAAAGTCGAACCTCTCAGTGGAAGAAAGAACGTTTGGAACATCCCCGAGGTTATTGCTTTTGATGTCAACATTCATCTTCTATGGTTAAATCAAATGACACAAGTTCATATTATTACTGACATTAATTTTTGTAAATTTTGCTAGTTTTTTCATCATCCTTGTCTTGCTTAATGTGCAGGAATTGAGTGAAACTGCGACTATTGTGGTTAGCGGGCATCACGCAAAGGTCCATATTGAAGGGCTGAGATTGATAATAGATCGAAATGGGGGGATGGAGAATAACCCAGTGGCTGCACTTGTGCTTCCCTCTAAGAAGATGGTGCACGACACAGATTAACTGCGATTAAATACCGTTGCTGTATAGACGGACGGGTGCTCGAGTTTCAGAATTAATAGAGGATGCATTCCAGTTTTCGATCTTGAATATGCTATAACTATGTTTCTCCAGTGTTTTGTTGTTGATTTTTATGCTTGCATATTTCGAGGGTGTTCTGCATATTACACACATATTTCCAACTCCTAATTTGGAAGGTGCCAAACTAATTCACACTATGTTTTACGATTTTTCAACAAACTTAAATGTACAAACATTTTTTTAGCACTTAGGATCATCACATTCAAATAATTTGCTCGTAAATTTGGAAATTTTTTAAAATATTCACAAAATTAACACTAATTATTAATTAATTTTGTGCATAAAAAAAATATGATTATGAAGTGTGTAAATGAACATAAGCATCACCTGCTATTAAATGAAATTGCACTTCTTGGACATTGCATATTATATTTTATACCCCTCCGTCTGGCGGAGATTATTTTCTTAGAGAAATAACACAGAATTTAATATTAATATTATATTAAAATAATAAATAAAATAAAGAAAAAAATGAGTATATAGGACCAAAAAGTTTGTGTATGTATGTAAATTATTTTCAAATGAAAATGAGAAAAAAAAAAGTTAGTGGAGAAAACAAATTGGAAAATAATTTTGTGAGTAATACGCAAGAACAACACCCATAAAGAGCTACCACAGCCTTCTAACTTGACAGTAGAAATAACTAGACTTCGACTGTATATCCTTGCAAAATTGTAAAAGCTAAACGACCAAAATATCAAGAACAAAAATTTCTCATCTCGTCCTTTATGATTTATAACGAGGTAAAAAAACAAAACAAAATTCATGTTCAATTTTGATCACTTTCTGAACCATCATTAGAACTTGAACCCTCATCAACATGTGTACTACCATTAACCACACCTCCTCTACCATCTTTACCCTTCACATCCTCCTCCTCATCTTCACTATACTCACTCTCGTAATCATCATCATAATCCTCGTCTCCTTCCTCGTCTTCCTCCTCCCCACCGTCATCTAGCAACGGCACCTCCTCTCCCGACACAATGTTCCTCGTCCCGGCCCGGCTTCGTTTCAAAACCTTCAACCTAATATTTGACTTCGCATCACACCCGATCCATGAGTCGCACAAACAGTACGAGGTCAAATTGTAATTTCCCTCAGAAAGAGCCTGAAACTTCCCCATCACTAACCTTGACCCGTTTTTCACTCGATCAATGGCTTCTTTTACGGCTATATTGATTTCTTTCGGGCTAGCACCAGACCCCTCCTTCAGTTCTTGAATTGCTTTGGAAGCAGCGACTATCGCGGTGGCCTCGTCCATGAAATTGACCTTTTGGGACATCCAGACGTCGTTTGATGCTGAATCAGCGAGGAGTAGCCAAAAGTTTTCTTCTTTTTCGTAAGGGAAGTACGGGGCATGTGGCAGGGCCCGGATCAGGTGGTTCCAACGGCGAAGAGTTATCCAAGCCTGCATAGTCACAACGTCGCCTTCTTGAACTCCCTCTTCGCCTTCTGTCTCACATGTTATGTCGATTGAAATGGAAGGCATCATCTCGAGGACCACCTCTACGTCTTGGGATTCCTCCATGGAGAAGCCAGCTACCTGAGTCAACAGCTCGGCACGTTCTTGTGGTTTCATTTCACGAAAATCTTGGAATGAGCGAACTTTCTGCGCGTAGAGAAGTAATTGGGAATTTAATATCTGTAATACAGAAAAGGGAGCGGAAACTCCTTTTTTTGGGTTTTTTCTTTTTTTTTTTTTTTTGGGGGGGGGGGGGGGGGGATAGGATTAGAGAGGAGAGACAAACCTTTCTAGCAATCTTTTTGACAATTGACTCGCTGAAGTGTGGAAGCTGAAGAAACGGACCATAACCTTCGCTTGATCCACCAGTTGCTTTTCTTGCACTGAGAGGAACAGCCTACACAAAGAAAAACAGCAAGTTTAAGTCGTAATTTTGACTAAGCTATAGACCTTTCGTTTAGGACCCAGCAAGTGACACATAACTTTAATGAAGCAAAATGAAAGGAGTTGATTTGTTTTAAAAAAACGTGAAGAGTAAAAATAAGTTTGTTCAAGATTCATGCACTATGTTGAATTCATTTTATCTTGTTTGGGCACTTCCATATTGTTGATTTAGGTAGATAACTTAATGAAGAAACAAAATCTAGAAAATTGTTTCCTCCACCTTTCTGCCCATCAAACTTCTCACCAGATTGTGATACTACGACATTTTAAAAGGTCTGAAGTACAATGTAGTTTTGTAATTAAAAGCAAAATTGTATAACAGGTTGAGGAACAAATAGTGGCTATTAGCTAACATGGCTACTTGAAATCTTTGTGCTAGAAATATACTACTTTGGTGCTCTGACTTATACCTGGATTATACACTGGGATAGTTCAATCACTCCCATTGCAGGCCTCAGCCACCCGTGTCCTTGTTGGGTACGTGGTATAATTGCCATCTACATGGAGGGATTAATTCTATATAGTTATCTTACCCATAGAAAATATACAAAATGATTAAGAAAGAGCTTTAAGAATAACAGAGCAGATTGAGAAGTACTATTAAAACAACATAGAGCAACTAAGGGCAGTTGTTTATTATTTTCTCATATTGTTTTTGCAGATAAAGTAGAAGAATAATTAGTTCAGAGAACAATTTCAAACGCTGAACAGTAAATATGACATAAGCTGCTAGAAAAGATTGAGAGTCTGCACCTTTTTGCAATACCATTTACCATCTACATGTCTTCCTTAAATGATTATTGCTATTCTTAAATCATCTTGGTACTTAACCACTGTAATTTAATATCAAAATGTATTAAGAATTGCACGCATCCTCTAGGAAGCCATCAAGATGGTTTTCTGTTTACTTACAATTGATTCCACTACTACCATCAAAAGATAAAATAAAAAAGTTATATGCATATGCAAGGAAGGCTGCATTAAAACGAATTGTGTACTGCTGCTATTACCTTCATCAGCTCTTCCAGAAGACGAGGAGCAAGGGAAAGCATTTTTCTAAAATCACGCTGCAAAGCTGGGGATAGCGCTGCAGTTTCACGGGTCAAATGTGCTTGCATCAACAATTCAGTCTGCAATAGAAACCTTATATATTTCAGAAATGTAAAGTATACCAAAGCACTCAACTCAACAAATTACACATTACCTTTACTAGAGCAGGATGCTGCTTCCAAAATTTAGCTTGCTCTTGTCGGATGTTTCTAAGGTCCAGATTTAGCTCGCTCCGGACCAACACAAATAATTTCTGAAGGGATTCTTCATCAGTTCGACGGACTGGAATCTCCATGTACTCAGCAGCTTTGATGAAAATTTCCATCACTTTGCTGTTCCATGAAACAAATTAGTGACCAGGCAAAATGGAACTTTCAACATGTAATACAAAACTAACATTTTCAAGTACACGAAACATCTGGCATCTACTTGCTCGAGACAAAAATAGAGAGAATTTGAACAGAAACTGATGGTACAAACTTTATCAGTTATATAGGTAGTATTAGCAAGCATGTCCATAACAAGCAAATGCAAGTGACATTACAAATTCAAATCAGGGGCACATAAGACTTAAGAGTATACCAGATAGAACCAAGTCATTATTTCATGACATTATGCAATTTAAACATATAATGGTAATCACAGATTACTGAGAGAGGTAGATGGTTCAATACCTTGGAGCCAACGAAGGCTTCATAAAATGGTAATAAGCATACATAGTATGATGCATGACATAGTTTCCAGTATATTTTGAAGACCTTGACAAGTATATGACGGCTATCGTCAGTGGAAAAATAATACAAACTCCTACAATTCCAAGCAACAAAATTCCACCAGAGGTTCCATCAATGTTCAGAAGAAACTGAGGGAGAGCAATCCCCATTTGTAAGCCCTACAACGAGAAATGAAAGTACATAATTCTGCTTTCTCAAGGAAACCTGATAGAAAAGTGAGGAGCGCAAATTTTCCCCTCATAGAAAATTACCTGCCTGCCATCAGGATGGCCATATTTTTCAAAGTTCTCACGTGCTACAGGATCAGTTAGAGCCTGATAAGCCTTGGAGATAAAATCGATAAAATACTTATGAGCCTCTGCATAGAAACATTTTCGTTAAGCAAAAGTACCTATCATTTTCCAACTCAGTGTTGAAATAAACTGTAAATGTAAATAGCAGCCAATAAACACCTTCCACCTGGGTCTGGATTTTTATCAGGATGATATAAAATGGAAAGTCTCCTGTATGCCTTCTTTATTTCTGAATCTGATGCGCCAGGTTCTAATCCAAGGATGCTGAATGGCTCAAATATTTGAACCTGTTAAAATCGAGACCTACATTAGATTTCAGAGGAGAACCGTTGGACAATCCCGAAATACTGGAGGATGTAGATATTATATTTGTTTTCCAGCACATTTTAAACTGATTGTGATGTCTTTGAGCATCCGACTCGTAACGGAAAAACATTTACACTCAGTAAGATAGCATAAAAAATTTCTCCACAAACAAATCCTTTCAAAGAAAAATTCTTTTTGCATGGTGTCCTAGAAATAAATAACATGGAAATGGTTATTAAAAGGAAATAGAGATACATTTTATGCTGCACAAGATATTTCACGACAAACATGTCCAGTAAGTAACATTCCTTGAGGGGGCAGATCACAAGGAAGAGAAAGTACCTCAGTGTTGAGATGTTTGATGTAGAAAATTAAAAGCGCCACAACAACCCAGAGCAACAGAACTGTCAGATTGCTATAAGTTGAGAAGTTTGAAATCTGAAAATTTCACATAAACAGAACAGTGAAAGCATTAAACCAACAAAACCCCATATATACACACAGAAAAATAAAGCACAGGACCAGCTGCCACCATGATCACTCCAACACACAGAAATAGGAAGTCAATTTAAAGACTTACACGTTTGAATATAGACTTTCGATACTTCCCAGAGCGGAAGCAAGTTGAACAACGACAATTAACAGTCTTGGTCTTTTTTCTGAATGTGAGGTATAAGTTGACAAATGTGTAAGGAACTAGTGGCAGCGCAATCATTGTCAATACAAAGATGGGGAATAGCGCACTGTTCTCGTCAGATTCTGCCATTCTTAACTTCTAGCTTCTCACACTGCACTTCTTACATTAACAGAAACGCCAACTGATTAATACAATTAATAAATAAAAATGGCATCAATTTCAAAGAAACAAGGCTTAAAGAACTGTAAACCTAAGATTCTTAAATTTCATGTCACATCTCCTCATCCTTCTTTCCTAGCTCAGCTAATATATAAACTCATAGACACTTTGCAATAAGACAATATCTCAGAAACCCAGATGCCACCAATTTTACCAGCCCATGCATTAAAAAATTCAGGAAAATTGTATAAAACGATCAGAAACTATTGATTAATCAATAAACCGGAAGTGGATTGGCAGATCACACATATATTACACGTAAATCCTGATGATAACTCGAAACGAACAATTAATACAGTAAATACCTGGAGAATTTAGTGGAAAACAGATTAGGCTAGATGAGCTGAGCTGCGGGAAATAGAATTCGAAATTGGGGAAGCGCAGTCCCGCTATTCAATCAGCCCTAGATTTTTTGGAAAATGAAGAAATTGATCGAGAGATTCGACACGATATAATATCAACACAGTGAACAGTAAAGTACTCCTAATTTCAACGTCTTGAGAAGAGGATTGGACTTGAAGCAAGCGCGGGGCCCATCTGAAAATATGAAGTCCAGATCTGCCAGTTGGCCTGCATCATATATGGGCCTAATTGAAAATGGGCCTAAAATTAAAGTGGGCCCTTATTGTGTAAATAGAAATGGGCCGTTATATGCACCCATATGTGTTTCCACACATAAGATGAATATAGTCATTAAAATTTCTCTTCTTTTATTATTTTTCCAGCACACACCCACCCTCTCTCTCTCTCTCTCTCTCTCTCTCTCTCTCTCTCTCTCTCTCATGACATATGACACCAGACATATATTTGTACGTGGTTTAATGCAATATGTTAAAAGGTATCACGAGATATTGTGAGGTCCGATATGAATAGAAAGTACGTATGTCTTCTTTTTGAGATGACAAACATTAAATTTATTTTTTCTTCTTAACTCCATCTCATTCCTCCTATTTTTCTCTTTCTTCAAATTTCATGCGTTTTTTTATTCTGGTCTAGTGAAGAATTTACAAGTTTTGAACTTTTTTGTTGAAATTGTAGTCCATTTTCATAAAATATTGTCAATTTTTTTCAAATTTGTTTTAACGAAATATGTTTTCTTTTTTATATTTTTCCAAAAAAAATCTTTACTTTTTTTTTTCTAAATGTTTTATCTGCTTTTTTTTTTTTATAGTTTGTTTCAAAATTAAGAAGTGGTGTACTTTTTATGCAAGGGTATTTGTGATATTTTTTTACATGTTTGGAATTAATTAGATAGAATGGTGTGTACTATAAATAGACATGGGTGCATATAACCTGGTCCTTTTTTATTTATGCATACCCCAATTTACATCAAATAACCTTATCCCTTGTCTACCTTTTACTTATTAAAATTAGATAGAATGGTGTGTACTATAAATAGACATGGGTGCATATAACCTAGGTCCTTTTTTATTTATGCACACCCCAATTTACATCAACTAACCTTATCCCTTGTTTCCCTTTTACTTATTAAATGTATCTTGTTACGATCAGCATTATATCTGTGAAACTGTGATCTATTTGGGATGGAATTTGAATATGAATTATTATAAAATTAATAATCATGATTTAATCTGATTAAACCATACAATTCATGTCATTAATTATGGTAAACATATAAAAAACCCTAAACATGCTAAACTAGAACAAATTTATTCATACATGAGGATCTGAGAGCATTAATGAGAATAATTTATCAAACTAAAGATCTTTTCAAGTATACTTTTGTCTACATTAATCTGATGAGGATTCAAACGAACTCTTAACATTTCTTGAAAAGATTTATTTTTCTCTAGTTGCATACAATATTCGAAAAATTAATCTCACTTTCTCATGATCACAATTAACCAAATTTCTTCCTCTATTTATAGAGGTTATCGATTTTATCTTGTAGAGAATATATGGATCAAATCATATCTTCATAGATCTTTACATATGTATATGAAAGTTCATATTTTTCAAATGCACAAAAACTTGTGTGCACTTGGGTGCATACAATGCATTTAGATTTTAGATTCAATTTTGGCAATAATTTTGATTTTTTTGAAAAACACATAGTACACGCAACACTATATATTTTTTGGCAATTGGTGTATTAGTGACTTGTTCTTCAAGTATTACTAAATTAGTCTTAGGGTATTGCTAAGTTATTTTTAGGTATTAGTAAAATATTTTCACGTATTACATAGACTTGAAATGGTTTCATGCTTTTATTCTTCGGGTATTATTAAATTATTTTCAGTTATTACTTAGATTTGAGAGGGTTTCATGCTTTGATTAATTTTTATTAGCATTCATGTTGACTTTCAATTATAAGCTTATAATCAAGAGATATTAATTATTTTATTTGATAAAAACCAATCTGTTCTTGGGGTATTTTCTTCGGGTATAACTAAGTTGTTCTTTAGGTATTGCTAAATTATTCTTGCAGTATAACTTATTAATACTTGGGGTATTGTTGAATATAGTATGAGGTATCACTCAGTTGTTCTTCGGTATTGCTAAGTTGTTATTTAAGTATTAGTAAATTGTTCTTCAAATATTTATAAGTTATTCTTATAATATAACTTATTAATGTTTGTGGTATTATTGGATATAGTTTTTCAGGTATTACTCAGTCGTTCTTCAAATATTAATAAACTGTTCTTCAAGTGTATATACATATAAATATATATATATATATATATATATATATATATAT
>JAPKLY010000012.1:2438521-2471530 GCA_026898435.1 Prunella vulgaris
TGTGTGTGTGTGTGTGTGTGTGTGTGTGTGTCTTTTATAAATTCGAATCTTGAAGCTTCAAAGGAAGAATTTCAGACACAAAGAAAGAAAGAAAGAAAGAAAGAAAGAAAGAGTATTCAAGTGACAGTAAAAGGGAGGAGATCAGAGAGTGGTGAATAAATGTGAAAAGGAAATACAAAGCTCCTTAGAAAAGAAGTAGAGTGGCGTCACCTCAGCTGGCTATGCCTACATTCAATCGAAAAGGAATTCATATAAAAAATAAGCGAGTCAAAATTGAAATTTCAAGTCCATAGAGTGCACCCAAGAATCAGTCATTCAAAAAATATTTCCATATTTTTCTTTTCTCTCTTTTGCAAATATTAAAACCTCCAACTTAGTTAATGGGCTTTTATTTGAGTTATTTTAAATGCTTTTTAGGAGGAATGTGATTGAGTCTTTCAATGGACTTAGAAATCAATATTAACTACTAAGTCATTAATATTAACTCAGTCCACTCTATAATTAATAATAAACTGTTCATCCTAACCCATATTATGAAATATGAGTTCTGATTATTGTTTTCCGTATTTAAATTTCGATATCGATTAATTAATTTAAGCCACTTAATAATTTAGTTAATTGATTAGTGTGCAATTTGCTTGAAATTATTGTGCTTTTATTGCCAATTTTGATTTGATTTTGTGCATTCTCATACTAATATTGATTAATTGTGCTTAATTGTGAAAAATATTAATTGTGGTGTAATTTGATAGAAATTGGGGATAAATTTGTGAATTAAATTGTTGAGGTAATAGTTGGGCTCAATTAAATAATTCTTAGTCATTTGATTATTGGAAGCCCAATATATTGCAAGCTGATGTGTATTAATTTGGTGTTGGAATTGTGCAGATTCAACTTGAAAAAGGAAAGAATGCAATTACAATTGGAATGGGGCCCACTGGTCATAAGTTTGGCCAACATCACATGACCACAATAGTATGAGGACGTGGCCATTTTCTAAACCACATAGAAGTCATTATCTTCTTCCTCCATCCACACCAAAACCCATTTTCAGATTGAAGAAACACCATCAGGAAAGCAAATTGCCGAAATCACACCAACAGAGCCCATGTTCCTAACCAAGCCTACTCGCCGGAAAGCCAGTCGCCCACGCCTTCGAAGCCGTCGGCCGTTCTCGCAGAAACCTCTTTGCCGGAAAATGAAGAGACACCACCTGAGTCACTGCTGGAATTCGACACCAGACACCAAGCTGCAACTCGTCGCCGAAGCTCACCAACAGCCCTGTTCATGGCCGGAAAATTGAAGAAAAGTTGCCTTGCATCTCCACCTCGAAGCCTAAGTCTGAAATCCGCAAGTCCAAGCCACCATTGAAGCTGTCGATTAATGCCGGGAACAGCCACAGCTGCCCGCTCTTCGCCGTCGTACACCGACGACGGAAGAAGACCCACCATCCTTCGCAGTCTCTCCACGCCGGAATTCAAGCCAAGCCGCCGGAAATGGTAACTGAAGAATGAGAGAGAAGAGGAAAGAAGAAAGGGATGAAAGCGTTGAAAGATTTAGAAGAAGTGCTAAAAGGTAAAAAGTCATTTTTTTTTATGGCATGGTTTGCGAAATATAGCACTGCCAGTGCCGACCTTGTGAACAAACAGTGCTGGGCATGTCGAACTAATTCGCACGGTTTATCATAATTCGCACTGCCAGTGCGGCACTTGAACACAAACAGTGCTGGGCATGTCGAAGTAATTCGCACGGTTTGCAAAAATTCGCACTGCCAGTGCCACCCTTCTACACAAACAGTGCTGCTTTGAAAATTCAGAAATTTGTTTTGGGCCTTGTGTGAGATTAAGCCCAACATTCATTTTACTTACTAAGCCCATTTGATTGGAATATAAAGAGAAGAAATTCAGCATAGGAAACACAACAAAACACAACATCCGCATCATTTCTTTTTCTCCAAGATTGTGGGGAGCTCTTCTCCCCACACACACTACACACACTAGATTAGGGTTTAATTTTCTGCAATTTCTTAGATAGATTTTAGTTAGTTCTCTTAATTTCTTACAAGATTGAGCTATTGAGACCCCATTGAGGTGATATCTTTCCTATCTATTGCTTATTTCCTTAGATTGATCAATGTTCTTAGTTTATTGCTTTATTATTATTATGAGTTTGTTTGGAATGATCATGAGCTAATTTTATTGTGCTTTGGGTGATGGATATTTAGTGAGGATTAGTGATTTTATTGTGTTTATGCTTTGATTTAGATTTGTTAAATAATTGAACTCCTAATTTGTGGATTAATTGGGCTTGACATGATTGTTTTTATTCGATTATGCATATTAATTAAGTTAGCAACAAGCGAGAGCTGCGTTTTCTTAATTGAGTGTGTGATTGAGTGGAATGATTGATTAAATTATTAATCGTTGGATTTCTTGAGCATTAGTGGATTGTTCTTCTATAATTGTGCATTTTAATTGAGTAGGCAACAAGCGAGAGCTGCGTTTGCTCTTTTAGGTGTATCGTTGTGTTGAATGATTTATTAGATGCTATTGTTGTGACGTCTATTACACCGAGAGGGGATAGATCGTCTAGAACACTCACGATTAGGCACTAGGTTGAGTGGACAACAAGCGAGAGCTGCGTTTACTTAATTTGGTGAGGGTTTTTCTCTAGTTTAGTTGTTTGATGAGTCGAGATTAGGCATAGACACAATAGGTCACGAAACTCACTTAATTGAAATTACCCTAAGCACACATCCTCACTTAATCACCTTAGTTGGTTTTGTTAGGTAGTTTAGTTGCTTTGATTTTATTTTTGCTTAACCCCAAAACCCGAAAACATTTATCGCTTTCATAGGTCTAGTAGCACTCCAATTTTTATTGTCTCCTTGCACTAGATTGCCTCCCTAGGGTTCGATAATTTTATTACTTGGTCAAGCTTACGTACTACAACAATCCTATACACTTGTAGGCTAAGCGAAATTTTGTGAAAACAAATTTGCGAATCATTAATTAATATCTTTTATCCATTGTGTTCGAACAACTCTACATTATTATCATATTAGAAAATAATCCACTGACCAGATTTGATATGATAAACATTCTGAGCTCATCAATGAAACATAATCAACTGGATTACCAATACACAATTTTCTATATGATAATAATCTTTCTTAATCTAACATGAAATTGAGTTGTAATAACTAATTAAGATTACAAATATTATTGTTGGAATTTTAATTAAAAAAATAGCAAGATAATCTCAAGAGAATTTTGTAATAATCACATGTATATATATATATATATATATATATATTAAAAATGGAAATCCCTTTATTAGTGCTGATTAGGCCTATTTATATGTTATAAGATGACTTGTTGCCATTATTTAAGCTTGCATGGTTTAATTAAATGACATGTACACTTCTCACTTTAATAATAATACATGAGTTATTAAGTTATATATACTAATTACATACATAGGTGTTTCCTGGTCACCACATGAAGCACTAAGGGCGATGAGCGAGCAACTTTTACTTGGCCCTCTATGTGATGTTGGTTCCCAGAATGTATGGATTGGGGAGTGGTCAAGCAGCTTTTA
The DNA here is from genome assembly GCA_026898435.1 of Prunella vulgaris. Lineage (NCBI taxonomy): Eukaryota > Viridiplantae > Streptophyta > Magnoliopsida > Lamiales > Lamiaceae > Prunella > Prunella vulgaris. The sequence goes on from JAPKLY010000012.1 coordinate 2,442,122, forward strand.
ATGCTTCCACATTTAAGTTGCTCGCCTCTTGCTCGCTTCATCTTTTTTTCTACTCATCAGTTTCTACTTGAGCGCTGCTTTATCTTCAGGGGTTATACTAATCTTATTCACCCCAGGGTAATCTTGTTCTCGTTTTTTATTATGTTGCTTCCTATCAACACTATATTAATTTAACAATCCATCATATAATTAATAATATTGCGCAAAATAATAGAGTATGGGTATCAACGACTCTTTATTCATAATAAACCAAAGCAACGCTGATTAAGAATATGCATATCGAATTTAGTGACATAAATTAAGAAATCAACAACCATTGAAATCTTTTTTTTTTCAGGCCAATCTTAGAAAAATAATATCGTTGTAGGTCCAATTCAATAGATCAAATATATTGATGTAATCTCTTGGTCAAAACGAACCTATCTGAGCATTATACATCAACTTCTACCAATTACTTGTTCAATTCCATCTCAGTTGTGAATCAACTTACTTATTATAATGAACTGATAGTGTGGTTTTCTGTGATATATTACACATCATTTCTAAATTGTAAAAAAGTATCAAACATTATTCAATAAATGAATAATATTCATACTATTTAGAGCAAACAGTGAATTATTTATTCTTATATTATTAAATGCAATAATTAGTTTATATACAAAAACATCACTTAAAAGCATTCTTCTCAATATAAATCTAACGCACCCACCTTTCCAAGACCTTTCACTAGAATCGGAGTCGATGAACTATCAGAGACCACGAGCCCCCAGAGAATACAATGTAATATATACGACGACACAACATATATGACATTGACATGGACTTAAGAACTGACAGTCGTTAGTATGACGATTTAGAATATTTAGAATAATAATTGAAATTCAAAACTAGATCTCTTAAACGATAATGGTTGAAAATGATGATGCTTATGGGCATGTGTGTTTCTTTGATCTTGTATAATTGTTCTTAGGATGTGGGGTTAAAAAAAATTCTCGACAGTAATATAATCGATATTGATTTGCTGAAATATGTCATGGTTTCAGAAAGATATTATCGAAATATCACTTATTTTGACAATTTTTTTTTAAATTTCGCCAACTTTTTTTTTTAAATGTTGAGTATATTTTGATAATATTATTTTTCTTCAAAATTCTAACTACATTTCAACAAACAAGTGTCGATAGTGTCATTGTCAAGATTTTTTTTCAAACAATGCGAAAATAATAATATCACAGTTCTCATCATATTCCGAGGCTAAAAATACATCACAACACCACTCTACACCAAGCTCTCATATTCTCTTGAGAAATATTGATTGATTGATCATGAATGAATATGTGTGTGTATCTAATATGTTGGGTTTTATTTTTAAAATGATAAGAGTATGAGAATCGTTTAATAAATATATTATAATATATATATATATATATATCGAATGAGGGTATCTAATAAATTTGGAGAGTATATAACTGGACCTAAGATTTTCTTTTAATAATTTAATGAGTCTGGTTATGTGAACCTCAAAATTATGAAAGTACACTTTTTTTCATTTTCAACAAAAGATAACATATTTATTTGGGTAGTGTATTGCCCAATTTGGCTAGTGCCAATGACCTAAGTCAATTTGTTGAAGAAAAGAAAATCAATTGGACCTTATATAATTTAATGTGTAGGTCATTCCTTAAGCCCCATTGAGATGTAAAAGGGCAGCTGTGAATTTAAAAAAAAAATAGAGCAGCCGTTTTAACTTCGAAATAACAGCCAAAAGGGGGAGCTCATCCCCCACCCCCACACACACCACACACAATTGCTATTTTCTCATGTTTTTCTCTCTATTCTAATTAGAATTTGATGGGTATTTTAGTTTTTATAAGGATGAAAACTATTGAAGATTCTAGATATGATCTCTACCATTTTTTTAGTGCTTTAAATTTTATGTTCATGATTCATTGCTTTGCTATTGAAATGAGTTTTATGTCTCTAGTGACGAGTTAAATATATTTTGCTTTGAGTATTAGAGTTATGTATAAAATTAGTATGTTGATGATTTTATAGCTTTGATATGACATATTTCTTGATGTGAATGTTTCTATTGATGGATTTTGTATGTTTTAATTGATTAGTCGATTTTATTAGTCTTTATATTAAATTTTGTGTATTGCAACGAAATTTGGGTATGTATGATTGAGTATTTAGGTGGACGATTTGATTAAACAGTAATCGGCTTAATAGAGTGATGGTTGGTTGTTATATCCTCCTTTAGTACATATTAAATGCTTATATAATCGGCTATGTATTTAGTGAAAAGACGAACTCTAGACATTAGTAACTGTGTTGAAAGTGTTTAGATTTTTACGATTTTAGGAGCTTATAGAATTTAACTAGGCGTTAGTTAGTCCACGTTGTTCGTCTAAGCCTCGAAAGAGATTGATCTACACACATTTGTGATCGCTCTTAGCACACATTTGGAAAGAGGCATGTTTAATTAGGTTATAAATTTATCATACACTTGTGGAATATATAGTGAAAATACTCGATACATATCTTTCTTGCACTTTCTTCGTGAAAGTTAATGTTTTATTGTTTTCTTTTATAATTTTGTGTTGTCAATTTTGAATCTCTTGCTCATCACCATGCTGTCACATAGCCTTGAGGCTATACCGAACTCCTAAATCATTTGGGTTCAACAACTACTTGTTCTTTGTCTACGTTTATTACTACGACAATCTCGTACTTTTATAGAAAAGTAAAAAATATTTTTATAAAAACCACGACAAAGTCAATTAGAATATGTCTAACTCAAATTATTTCTAACTTAATCAAACATCACCACTCAATATTTAGCTTGATAAGGTATGCTAACAACACTCCAAAATGAAAACACACACATAAATTATATACACACTCTCTTGTAAAATATTTCACATATAAAATATATATAAAATAAGTAAATATTAAAAATTTAAGGGTCATGAGTCGCTCCAGGTCAAAATTCACAGGTCAAAATGATTTTCAAAAAATATTCACGTAAAAACTTATTTTTTAGGATTTTTACACCCAAATTGTGTTACTATAAGGGCAAATCTATGTTAATATAAGATAAAATGTGTATTACTGGTTCTTAAAAAACAAATTTTCACGCTTTAAAGTAAGTATAAGGAAATATATGTACTTTTACAAGAGTAAATATGTGTTTTTTAATTTATTCCTCATTCTTTAAAATATATGTTTATTGTTTCATACATTAACACACATTTATACCAATAATAACATACATCTTCTCTAACATTAACACATTCATTCCACCAGTAATACATAATCAATTATAACATTAACACACCTGCACTTTAATAGTAGCATATATTGTAGTAACACACATTTTTACAATTGATACATATTTGCTTTAACATTTATTCTAATATTAACACACATTGCTATCTTACATGTGTTATTATATGAAAAATTATTATTTTTAAAAAATTAAACAAATATTTATGAAACTGATATTTGAATATATAATAACACACATTTTGCCCTTATATTGTATGAAAAAATATTAATATTAATTTATATAAAAATACATAAATATTGATGAAAAAAATAACATTTAGTATGATAGTAATACACATTTTGCCATTTAGTGATATGTATTTGTCTATATAGCAACATAGTCTGAGCGAAAAACCTGAAATTATTCTATCGTGAGATTTTAGAGAAAACTCACTACATTCGACTTAACCCGTTCAGGGTTCACAAATTTTATAAGTATAAATTGTTTTATAGATCATATATTTATCGAATATTTCATATAACAATTTACGAATTACATAATACAATTTGAATAAATATTTGTATGCACTTTGGTGCATAACATGCATTTGGATTTTAAGTTCAATTTTGATTTTTTGAAAACATATTATACGTTGCACTTTATATTTTTGGGCAATTAGAGTATTTCTGACTTGTTCTTCGGGTATTACTTAGACTGCTTATTGGGGTATTACTGGCTTATTCTTTGTGTGTTGCTTAAAATTGTTCTTGAGATATCACTGACTTATTCTTCGGGTATTACATAAACTTGTCCTTTGGATATTACTGACTTATACTTGGAATATTATTGACTTGTTCTTGGGGTTATTACTGGCTTGTTATTAGGATATTACTTAGACTTGCTTTTGGAGTATTATTAAGTTGTTATTGTAGTATTACTGAATTATTTTTTAGGTATTACTGACTTATACTTCGGGTATTACTAACTTAGTAAGTTTGGTTTAAAAGACAAAATTATCTATCCGTCCATAATATACATGTTTTCGGCGGATATATATTTTATCCTTTAAACCAAACACACCTTTCAGCTGCTTCTTTCTTACCAAATGAATAGCCATCTCTATTAACACTTCATTCATTGCAAATAACATCTACAATAGCAGGCTTTGAGATCAAGCAATGAAGCAACTCTTTCCACTAACTGTGCAATGAAAATGTAATATTTTTTCAAAATTTCAAACTTCTAGTTATGATGTTAAAAAAATCAAAATTTAAATATTCACCGCTTCCACGAAAGTTCGTACAAGCCAAACCAGATCGAGGAACACAAGTCCACGCTCTCGTGAGACCTCCTTGGTTGTAGATTTTTATAACTTTTACCACAAAGTTCTTTTCTGTACTCATCATAGTTAAGTATTTTCCGCCCCGTTGTATAGCTTTTAACTCGCAATTACCATGGCTATAGTTTTTGACAGTGAACTTCAATTTATACATTGTGTTGCTTCTCTTTCTTCTCTATTTAAAAGTTGCACGCGATGTTCATAATTTTGGATCAGGATTAATTTTAAATCTAAATATATGACATACAGTAAAATTCACACAAAAACTACTCTATAAATGTGTGAACATGTATTCCCTAAAATATATAAATTTTATTTTAGACTTATAGGAGCTATAATTATTCATTCCTATTTGTTATCATTTCTCTATATATCAATATCTTCCTATATCTCTATATATTAATAGTCAATTACTATATTTGTTGACATATCAAATTATGGTGAACTTTAAATGATGTGTCATTTATAAATTGATGATTATAATTTTATGTGTTATAATATTGTTGAGTTACCGTTTTGTTTCTTTGATGTGCCGTTATACTAGTGGCCATGTCAATGCCCTCAAATTAATTTAATGGGCTGCATATTTATAATTGGGCTTGCATTTAACTAGCACTGCTATCACTTTTAATAATCGTGGGGCATATTAATTCTAAATGTTGGGCCAATTTAATAATTCAAAGGTCCAGGTTATCGCCACTAGCCTTTTTTTGGAAATACACTTCTCTTGAAAATTTTTGACATTTACAAATTTTCCATAAAAAAATTCGAACACTTTTTTTTATTTTTACACTATGTTCGAAAAAAATGACTAAAATATGAAAAAAAAAATTGAAAAAAATTACAAAATAAAATGTAGTGTATTTTCCAAAAAGGCTAGCGCAAGTAACCTGGGCCAAATTCAAAATTTTAATTCATTAGCCCAACTCAAATTTTCTATAGATGGTAACACAATTAACTTTTCAAAAATTAAGCTCAATTAATTAATGTAATGTAAATAATTGCAAAAACTTCAATCAAAATAGATAGTTTAGCACAATAATTTTGAGCAATTTTTATTATTATTATTTTTGTTATTGTTGTAAAAGTAAAAAGAGAGAGAAAATATATATTTATTGGAGCAAGTGAATAACATTTACTTTGTGATACAATAAGAGAGGGTGAGTTAATTTTAACAAACCGAAGTTTATCGTTTACTTTTTACTAACAATTTCAATATTTCTACAAAATATTTGTTTTGGACCTATTTTCAACACATCCTCTAAAATATTTAATTTAACATATATATTACACATATAAAAATAAAATTTAAATTCTAAATATATATTTTGTTATTTTAAAAGTGATTATTCATTGACTTTAATTATACGATTGAAATTTAAATATTTTTACTTAGATTATATAAGTTACGTCAAAATAAGATAATTTTATGAATTTTGGTACATTATTAAAAATTATATAATTGATTAAATATTTTAATATATTCAAATACAATATAATCTTTTCATTTTAAAAAATAACAATGTTAAAAAAATTTAGTAGAATCAATAGATAGATTGATAAACTACATTTAATTTATATTTATTTTGGTTGGCAAGAAACATTTTATTCATAAGAATTGAGTATCGAACATATTCAATTCTATCAAAATGTATATTTTATTTAATATAAAATACTTTTTATAATTTATTATTAATGTAATTTTATATTTAAATATATAATATTCAATCCGTGCATCGCATGGGAGCATTACTAGTGTGAATAATATTCAGGATGACAATTTCAAAAACAACATATTCTATTTTACGTAATTATACATATTTTAGTGTATAGTGTTAGTTTATATACAATAAAGTGTTAATTCATATATAATATAATGTTAGTTTATATATAATGTTATTTTAATTCATTTATTGCGGCATAATATCAGTGGTGTTATTTCATATATAGTGTGCTGTTAGTTCATATGTATTGTGTTGTTAGTTCATATACAATATTTTGTGTTATTTATCTCTATAAAAATCAAATATCAAAATATTTAGAATAAATTGTTATTCACCATATAATTTATACTATGTATCATTCACATAATACTTTGTCATGTTATAGATGCAAGAATGCGGGAGCATACAAATATGCCTATTTATTTATATTTTATTATATATAATATTTAAAAATTAATATATATTTTAAAATTTTATAAATTGTATATAATATACATTTTTTAACAAAAGTTTAACTATGTAAAATGATTTAATGTAATTAAATAATAAATATTGATTCAAGTTTCATTATCTCATTGCATACATCTTAATAGTGAATTTAATCTAAAGTAAATATCAAATTATCAATTTAAATTATAAAATAATAAAATTTAATTGAAAAGATATATTTAATGATTACCTAATATGATTTGTAGGGCAGATTCGAGTATCTGTTAACTAGATTCGCCAAGTGGCAGCCAGATTCGTTACGTGGAGAATTAGATGCGCATATTCAAGAATTACATACTCCCTCCGTCTCAACTCTTTCTTCCTGTTTTTCCATTTCGGGATGTCCCAACTCTTTCTTCATACCTTAAAAAGAAAATAATTTACATTCACAAAAGTCAATAAAGTACACTTTTTATATTTTATTAATTAACTTCACACTCACATACTCTACTTTTTTTCTTAATCCGCGTGCCTGGGTTTTTTTGAAGAAAGACCCGGAACGGAGGTAGTACTATTTAAAGGGCGGTTGAGAATCTAAAACTACATTATAATAATTTTAAAAGACTCTGTATATCCCAACCATGTTCATTATTTTATAAGAAATGTAATCAAATTATGCTAAGGGATAGTCACTCTTTTAAAATATTCTACCGTAAAATAAATATAATAATTTTGGGGGTCACAAATTTATGCAGGTCAAAATTCACAATTTCTAGCTAAATCAAGCAATTTTTTTCAAAAATCTCGGCAAATGCTGAATCAAAATTTCACTTCAAATATATATTATTATATAGATAAATATGTGTCATTATAAAGTCGGTTATTGTTAGTCCTTAAAATAATAAATATCTATACTTTATAATAACTATATAGATAAATATATAAGTTTATAAAAATAAACATGTGTTTCTTAATTTATTTTTAATCTCTTTTATTTTAGGTTTTTTTGTTTCATATTGTTACTATTTTATTCATGTAGTAACACATATTTCAATATCTTATATATGTTATTATAAAAATATTTATTTATAAGGATAAATAAATATATGTGCAAACAGTAACTAACACACATTTCATTTTATAGTAAGCACATGTTTGTCTTTACAATAATATATTTTTATGAATGTATTAAATTGTTTGTATTCATCTAGTAATGCATATTTCAATATCTTACTATTAAAAATAAATATTTATTTGTCATTATGGTAATACATATTTGTCTTTTTAGTTACACAACTAGTGAGAGTATTTTAATATTTTTGTTCTAATATTGTTCTCCAGATAGTGACAGAATATATTTTTATGGTGATAGAACTAAGAATCCTTATAAGTTATGAGGGGATAGAGCTGTCAAAATGGGCCGGCGGGACGGGACGGGCTGAAAATATGGCGGGCCGCAAAAACCCCAACCCAACTCATTTAATGGTGGGCTGCGGGCTTTACCTATTTCGGTGTCGCGAACTCGATTATGACAGTGGAGATGCGAATAGTGTCGTGTGGTGTGTATGTGAAGCGTGTGATGGTGTGAGAGTGAATCGGCCGAGGAAGTGAGATTGGGTCTGTGCGTGAGCGGCGCCGCAATTCTCTTCACGTCAACAACGACTGTTTGGGGGATTAGCACTTAGCAGCTAGGTGTTTTATATTGATACTTGGGAGGGGAGTTAGGGGCGTGTTTGGTTCTTTTAGAACCTGGGAGGAAGGAAAATTTAATATAAAAAAATTAAAGTTAAAAAATAATTAAATAATATATTCCATATATTATATATAATTTTAACAAATATATATTGGCGGGCTAGCCCGCCCCGCCAACCCGCATCCCAAACAGACCAGCCCGTCTTGGCCCGCTTCGAAGCGGACTTAGAAATTCTTGGCCCAACCCTCATATTATTATTGTGGGGCGGGTTGGCCCAACGTGCCCAACCCATTTTGACCGCTCTATGAGGGGGAATATAAATTCTGATGTGCAGGCAGCAACCACTAACAGACGGGGTATTCATACCATAGAGGAGGATAACTAAACATATCTTTGATGAGTTGGTGGACATTGATTCGCACAGGGGATTAAGCAATCCTAGGCTATAATGTAGACTTATTAGGTGATATTTTCTCATAAATATATGTGGTGGAGCCACTTAACATGTCTAATGTGTTTTGTTTACAACTGCAATACTTAATATATTTTAATTTTGTAACTTTTCAATAATAATTACTCCCTCTGTCCCAGAGGAACTTGCAGGTTTTCCTTTTCAGGACGTCCCAGAGGAACTTGCAGACCCAAAAAAGGAAACCATTTTATAAACTTCACCCACACAATATCTACATATTTACACAAAATGTCATTACTTTTTCACTTTTTGGGCCCACATTACACACAATCCAACTAACTTTTTCACTTTTTACATAAATTTTTACCAAATTAACCCTCAAAACACTACTTTTTTTACTTTATTCTACTTTCTTCTTAATTTGTGTGCCCCTCCTCCCTTGCAAATTGCTCTGGGACGGAGGGAGTATAATTTAACAAATGATTTTAATTTATAATTGTTTTAGGATGCTGATGTGATGTGGTTGAGGGATCCATTTCCAAACTTCTATCCGGATGGAGATTTTCAAATTGCGTGTGATCATTATTGGTACAATTACACCGACTTAAATAACTCCCCAAATGGAGGCTTCAACTACGTAAAATCAAACAATCGGACTATCCAATTCTACAAGTATTGGTATACAGAAAGGATTATTATCCGGGAAAACATGATCAGGATGTGCTAAACTTCATAAAATTCAACCCGTTTATCCACAAAATCGGGTTGGAAATGCGGTTCTTAGACACAGCTTATTTTGGTGGGTTTTGTGAATCGAGCAAAGATTTGGAACCATACCACATTGTATTCTTGCTAAGAACAAATATCAGATAATCAGAAAAGGTGTCATGCATGTAGAGAGAGAGGGAGAGAGAGAGTACCAGCATCACCGTTGTCGTGGCGTCGAAAATCAGCAGCGCTCCATCGCAAATCGTGGCATCGTCTTCAGTCATGGGTGGGGGGCATATCAATCGTCGCCGGAAAAATCCTAAAATACAACAAAAATCCCAGCCATTGTCGCTCCGTCAATCTCTGTTTGGCGTTTAGTCGGATCGCTGAAATAGATCGAATGGCGGTGGGTGATACGAACGTTGGGAAGAGATAGGGGCCGTCGGGTTGAACAGCAATCCTACACCGGGTGAGGGAAGTTTGGGGGTTGGGTTGATAAGTTTTGGATGGGGAGTAAAGGCTCGGGAGGGTGGAGAATTGGAGGAGACGGAAGGGTGTAAAAGCATAAGTTGAAAGTGTCGAAGGACAAAGATGTCCAAAAATATTTTACAAACGCAAGACACTTTTTAATATAGTATAAATTATACATATGACATTTTTTGGCATGTTCCATATATCAAGCGTAGTATTAAATTTAATTTAAAAATAAAGCCATGCTTTCCATTTATATTACCTATTAAAATTATTATCATTTGCTTTGTTAATATCATAAGTAATTAATATCAAAATATCAAATTTAATATAAAATAAAGTCTTTCCGTTTATATTACCAATAATATCAATTGATTTGATAATAACATCATAAAAATTAATATAGTGATTTGTTACCGCAACTAATTGCATAATATTATTGATAATAACAAATTTAATATATTTTTTATACAAAATTAATTTATAATTAACTCAATTTTTTTAAAATATTTTATAAAAGAATATGCGAAATGGATGCAATTATATTCTCGACGACCACGAGCTTGGTTGGACTAAAATTTGTTCGATGGGTACTAAACGAATCACAACCACACGCATCTACCCTTTTACGCTAAATCGCCTTTTCACAGATATCGGAAACCCACGTGAAAGGGAGGCCCACAACCCGACCCACATATCCCATCGCGACCCGGAAATTGACGATGCAGCGGTGCAGGCACACCCCTCCCTGGACCCCACACACCCAATCTCCCCCATGCAATGATCCAACACGTAGCTACTTGTTGTGTTTGGCCTCTTTTACTTCTCATTCCTTCTCTCACGGATTCCATGGCGTCTTGAACTCGGTGCAGATCTGCAGTTGAAAATACTCTTACTTGCTTTCTAGAGAGAGAAACTTGAAGTTTTTCTGGACGAAAAATGGTGTACACGCTCTCTGGAGTGCGGATGCCCACGGTGCCGTCGGTGTACAATAAACTTGCAAGCAATGGGTGGAACTCGCACGTGGGTACAAGTGTTCGCCTCTCTCTCTTGTTGAAGAATAAATACAATTCGCGTAAGTGGAATAAAATCCCCTTTCTCTCTCTCTTCGGTGCTTGCTGGTGTGCCTTTTACTGCTTTTGTTGAAGATTTTTCGTTTAGGCACTTTGTTTGGACTACAGTGGTGGTGGTGGTGTTCGTTTTCTAGTTTTATTTTGCCACTAATGAATATTGGAGATTACGGATAATGTTCGGTACATTAAAACTGGAACGATTGACAGCGCGATCGTTTCAGTTTTCGAGTATCTGGATTCGTTCATGGTGTGTTAGTAGTGGAATAATCTCTTCGTGGATATTTAGGAGCGTCTAATATGGTGTTGTGCTTGAGAAGTTTAGCATATTAATAAATCAACTGGTTGTTCGATTGATTTGTGAGAGTTTGCGTGTTTAGTGTAGCTCTCTGAATTTTTGATTTGTTTCCCACTCTTTAATTGTCGATTGATTCGGGTGACCTGATTGCTTGGTTGACACGTGTGCGGATTAGCGTAAGAACTGTAGTTAAATCTAAAGGGGTTAGGTAAGTTACTTATAAACTCAGAGTCTTTAGCGGACGGTAGCAGGGTTAAAGGATTAAGAATAGTTGCAGTAGAAACAATGCAACTGTACTAATTACATTGTCAGTATGAAGCAAGTTGTTATTGTTGCTTTGACCTGCTCTTTTGTTTGAAGTTCCATAAAAATGTTTCCTCATCCCCTTCTAATTATACTCCAATTATTCTATAGAAGAGATCAGTTAATATTACAGAATGATTTAGCTGATGGGGCGTTCCTTTGCAGGGAGAATTTTTTCTGGGAAGTCCTACGAGTCTGGTTTCCTGTCATCTGCGGCAACTACTTCAGAGAAGATCCTCGTTCCAGGCACTGAGGACGAGGGCTCCTCTCCCCCAACTGAGAAATTGGAGGCCCCTGAGACAGTTTCAGATGACTCCGAGGCATGTCAGCTAGAAACCTTGCTTTACCTCCCCCCCCCCCACCCCCACCCACCACAAACAACTCCCTTCCCACCTTGCATGCAGTAGGAAATGGGAATAGAATAGACACTAGAGATGCAAGACCAATTAAGATATATTGCACAATCAACAATTGCATTTCTAGTCTGCAAATTTAGTTTGACCAACAAATTGACCCAAAATTTGCAGTTGTGTTTTAGTACTTTCTTGAGTTTCTCCTAGTTAGTCAGTTTTCTAACGCAGGCCTTATTCATTTGAAATTTTTACCTCAAAAACATATCATTTCGAGGTCAGGGTATTTTGCATATTAATGGAGTTGGAACATCTTACAACATGATATTTAAAAGGTGAACTACAAAGGGGAACAAAATTTGATTACAGTAGTTACAGATTTAAATTTTGCATCAAATGTGACAAACATGTTACAGGACGGTTTCTTCATTAATAAGATACAAGAAGAGATGGTGGAAAAATGCAAGTATGATTGCTTATAAGTTCCATGATACTATTTCAGTTTTAGCTTTGTTGAGATAGCAAAGCTATGCATTTAGCTTCTTTTTCTTAGATGAAAATAGAGAGGAATTTTTTTAAGTAGTTTTAATGAAGCAAAATTGTTAAGTAAATTAACCATGATCCAAATAAGAATTTAAGAGGCCTTGGTGCATCACATGTTTAAAAAGAGAATGCAAGACTTGTTACAAAATCGCTGATGGGATCCTGTACCAATGCACGGTTGTACATAAAAATCAGTGTTAACAGAAATAATGCACATCATAAAATTTAAGAGAATAAGTCACATCCGAAATTTAGTGAGTATATGATCTTATGTTGTACAAGCTACATCTCTGATATTCCTTAAGAACGTCTTTGACATTTAAATGCAACTAAAAGATTGTTAAGACAACTAAATATTTTTTGTCGCATTAACTCTTAACAGTATGCATTAAAACAGAAACCATCGTTTCTTATTTGCTAGTTGATCATTACTGGCTTCTTGGGAATATGTACTTGAGTATCACTCAACATGCAATGTGTATTTATTACATGTTGAACTGCTCAATTGGATATGCGCAGTTCTTTTAAAGTTCGCATAGAAAACTGGGAGGTTGGTAATGTGAATTTTGGATTTACTGATTCAAATTATTCTTGTCCATTGCTCTAACATGCATATTATGTTTTCTTATGGCTCGTGCTTCTGGATTATAACAAAAAATATGTGGCCCAATACTTTGCTTAAATTCCTTTTCATATGATAGGAGATATAATAAATAACATGCATCTTGGAGGTAGAATACTGATGGAGAAAAGAATACGCATTGTATCGAAGACTTCAAAATTTTGCACCATATCAGCTCAAAGCAGGCCTAGTCCTTAGAATTTGCTTTCAGCCCTATGAACTATGCTTCATTAAATCTTCCTTGCATACTAATGCAAATCTTCATTGAATTGTGTAGGAAGCTTACTTGATATCGTAATAAATCCCCTCTTCATTGATGTTCTGTTTGTGTGATTTTTGTTCCTAGACATCAGGTGATTTAGCAAGTTCAGAATCAACACTCGAAATGAAGGTTGATGATCAAGAAAATTTGATTGAGTTACCCAGTTCCAGTGAAGCCATTGGAGGAGAAGATTCTGCAGCTGCACAACTACTAGATGGTGATATTGAAACAAAAACTGAAGGGACATCACAGTCAGCATATGAAACAATAAGTGATGAATCTTCAAGGGTCAGAGCGAAAATCATTCCTCCACCTGGATCTGGGCAGAGGATATATGAAATAGATCCACTTTTGAACAATTACCGCCAACATCTTGATTATCGGTAAGATACTCTTGGTCCTTTTTGCTGGAATGTTTTTCTGAAGTAACGTTGGTATATGAATGACATATATAGACTCTTATAGTTTTTTTGATAACTTAAACTTTACGCTGTATTCTATTACTTTACATGTTAGGATCTTCAATCTCACCAATATGTTGTTTTTTAGGTATGACCAGTATAAGAAGTTGCGTGAAGCTATTGACAACTATGAAGGTGGATTAGAAAGCTTTTCTCGTGGTTATGAGAAACTTGGTTTTAATCGCAGGTGTGTGGTCTGTCAGTCCATTGGGCATTGTTAATATGTTCTCTCAATATGTAGAAAGACATCCGGGGATGATTACCATTTGGAAATTAGAATGTGCATGAACCTAAGAAATCAGAAAAGGCTATGTGACTTCTTAAAACTATACTGTGTCTTGAAAAGGGCACAGGCGTTTATTGATGAATCAGTTGCTTCCAAAAAATGTTGGCTATGTGTAAGCAAGAAATGTCTTATGTCTTGGCTATATTCAGGATGTGACAAGCTGTTTTTCCTTCTTTAATCAAACTCTGTGGAAGGCTTCCTGGTTTCTATAGAAATCTTCTTATCATCATTAAAGATATTTTAGTGATCTAGTTGTCTCTGTATTCTGATAAGATACCTTCGATGAAAGTATCTCTTATGAGTCTATGACACTTTTCTACATGTGCTTTTAGAGAAGGAAGCACATATTATATGTGCTGAGACTGTAAATGGTTCGTCATATCAAAGTAGGAATGTATACCAAGTCTAATAGCTAGGGTTTATCTCAGCCGGGGCTTATCCCTTGGTGATCGTTTAGTGGTCAGACAATTATATACGATATCACAAAAATTTATGAAGTGTATTGTAAGTGTTGTTGCTGTTCTATTAATTGTGAGTTGTAGTCCGTTATTCCTCCAGAATATCTGTTCCGTTCATTTTATATTATAGAGTGATCCTATTTGTGTACGATATGCTTGATTAAAGAAAATTGATCACAAGGTATACCTACACTAATTTCACATAAATTTTATTGCCAGTGAGACGGGTATTACTTACAGGGAGTGGGCACCTGGGGCCAAGGTTGGTGCTACACATCATTTTGTATAACAGTGGATAAGTTGCTGCATATTTACTTAATCAGCATCTTGGCGATGCTATCTGTTGGCTTCTTTAATATCAGCTACCTTTCATCTTTACCTCGTTGTTTCTGTGAGTACTATATTTTGACTGGTCTTACTGCACCTGCAGAGTGCGGCTCTTATTGGTGATTTCAACAATTGGGACCCTAATGCTGATGTTATGACTTGTGTAAGCTTTTGTTCCTCCTTTCAGTATCTAGAAGTTCTTAAAGGAAGCAGGACTAATATACCACAAGTGTTAATAATGCTTAGGGAATCAATTTTACTTGGTTATAATATTTATTCTCTATTCCATGCTATGTCTTGGTGTTTGGTTAGAACTGTCAGATCTATCTATTCCAGCCACATGATTAGACTCACTGATCTTTTGCAGAATGAATTTGGTGTTTGGGAGATCTTTTTACCAAACAATGCTGATGGATCCCCAGCCATCCCCCATGGTTCCCGTGTAAAGGTAATATTTCTTAATGGGATGAAGTGTGTCCTCATGAATTTATGATATTATGCTGACTTATTTTCTAACTAGTTAAAACGAACAATGACAGTGTAACATGTTGAGCTACCTGTTGAATTTGTTATAATCTATTGCAATGACTAATCATTACTACAATGAAGTGAGCCTATAACCCTTTCTGCTATCTACTGGGTAAGATGATACTGTCTACATGTTTTAAAATGTAGATCCGTATGGATACTCCATCTGGCGTAAAAGATTCCATTCCCGCTTGGATCAAGTTTTCTGTTCAGGCTCCTGGTGAAATTCCATATAATGGAATATATTATGATCCTCCAGAAGAGGTATTTACAGCTCTCTTTGATGTTTGTGTTGTCTTTATTGACTATTCGATAAATGGAGACTTGTGGATGATCAGGGAACTTAGGGATTCAAGAATAATATAATCCGTTATTTAAATCTCCAGATACATACTATCACTATGTACTCTATATCTCTGCAGCTTATTGTTTCTTGTGTTTCTGCACCTGAATAGTAATCCAGGGGCTTACTAGTGTCTTCCATTGCTTTCAGTAAGGATGACTTATTATATATCTTTGCAGGAAAATTATACTTTTAAACATCCTCGTCCAAAGAAACCTGAATCACTCAGGATATATGAATGTCATGTTGGAATGAGTAGTAAGGTATGCCGTATGCATCTCTTCTCACTTGTAGAGTCTCATATAACAAGTTGAGATTCTGTGTTCAATTTCATGACTTATTCAGTGTTTTAATCATTATTATGATATCATTTTCCCATCTTTCCATATCTTATTGATAAAAACCAATTTTTTCTTTAACAACTGAATATAAAAAGAGAAAATGAATAGTGTATAGTTTTGTTTCTGAGTGAGTGGCCCAATGTTTTGGATGAAAGATCCATGTCTTATTGCTTGTAGTGGTTGACAACGTGGAAATGAACTTGATCAAAATTCAAAAGCGAAATTTTTTACTTGAGGCACAACTTATTGCATTCACATAGAGCTATTCTTAACATCGTTCGCTTCTGCTTTGCCTCAGAACAAAATTTAGATAAAACTGAAGAAGTGGAGTCCTCGGCATCTTAATGAGGTCCTCTAGAGTAGTGCCGGAAGAAGTGGTGTCTTTGCATTACTCTATCTGCATTTGTAATATATTCTTGTAATGAATGCAGGATCCTGTTATCAATACATATGCCAACTTCAGAGATGAAGTGCTCCCTCGCATCAAGGGACTTGGGTATAACGCTGTTCAGATCATGGCAATTCAGGAGCATTCATATTATGCAAGTTTTGGGTAATAGGCCTCACTTCAGTTATGTTTTTTGCCTTTTGTTCTAATTGCAAGGTTTTAGTGAACTCTCTCCTTTCTCCTTTTCCATTCTTTTGTGGGTTATGCTTCTGACAATATTTCTCATTGTCACTTGTCTTAGCTACCATGTGACAAACTTCTTTGCGCCAAGCAGTCGCTTTGGGACTCCAGATGATCTTAAGTCTCTTATAGATAAAGCTCATGAGTTGGGCTTAGTAGTTCTCATGGATATTGTGCACAGGTATATTGAATTTGTGATATGTTAGATCTTTGAAGTATTCATATTAATGCACTTTCAAAAAAAAAATCATTTAATGCTTTAATCCATTTATATAGCCGGTGAGTGTTATGTTCCCTCAGGTTCACTTCACAGAAATTTTAATGGAGAGGCTCATCTCAGTTTTGGTTACAAAATTTCATTCAACAATTTAGTCTTACAAGGATTATGATATTTTATGCAAAATATATAGAATTATTCCGGGGATGAAAGTGAATGCTGAGCCTTTCTAGGCCATATCTTTTGTTTTTTGGATAAAGGTACTTGAAACCATACTTTTAAGTGAATGCTGAGCCTTTCTAGGCCATATCTTTTGTTTTTTTTGGATAAAGGTACTTGAAATCATACTTTTAATATATATATATAAACTGATACAAAGAGGGTAACCTCTTTCAGAGCTTTAATTTTGTGTGGAGCAACTCCATATCAATAGTGATGCCCTTGGTGGCCCGTATAGCCCTGAAATATCGGAGTTGTTTCTACTCTGAGTTTATCTGAATCTAAGTAAACATTGTGCCTTTCACTCGTCATTCAACTAAAAAAATTTTGATTTCCTGCAGTCATGCATCAAATAATACTTTGGATGGATTGAACATGTTTGATGGCACTGATACCTGTTACTTTCACTCTGGATCGCGAGGGTATCATCGGATGTGGGATTCTCGTCTTTTTAACTATGGACAATGGGAAGTATGTACTGTCTGGATCACATGATTACTATATATTTGTAAATTTTATACCATTCTTTCTAAAATGCCTTTGTTTTGTAGGTTTTAAGGTTTCTTCTGTCCAATGCAAGGTGGTGGTTAGATGAGTACAAGTTCGATGGCTTTAGATTTGATGGTGTGACATCAATGATGTATAATCACCGTGGATTAGGGGTATCACTTCTTGGCCTTGTGATACTTTGTCCCTGCTAATTTATCCCTTAATTTGGCTGACATGTGGATTTGTGTTTCTGCATGGCTTACAAAATATTAGTTAATTTTACTTTCAGCTTAAAGAAATTCTGAGCACTTCATCAAATGGTCTGATAACTTTGCTTCAAATTTATATAATTACAAAAGAGGATGGTGACTCATTTATCAAATTTAACAAATTAAGACCAAAAATATTGTTATGCCGTTATCCAATCAAAAATTTTAGTTTGCTTTTTAGTTTTCATTTTGGCAGAAGTTCAGTCTTCAGTTTGAAAAGCACCTCTGAAACAAGTCTTCATTCATTCATTTGCCTTTAAAATCACTGAGACCATGAAGAACATTTTTTTTTACCAAACCGTCTGTCTCTCCCCCCCTTCCCCCAGGAAAGAGGGTTATAGTATTAATGGAAAATTGTGCGCTACATCAAATGGAGAGGAAAGTTCTGGTTTGATTGTCACCTTTTTCTGTATATGCTAGTTTGTCTGCTCAGCAGTTAGATTATATATTATAAAACTATTCTGTGCTGTTGTAAGGCATAATTGATATGAACCACAGCCAAGCTCTACATAGATCAAACAGGAGTCAGTGACAGATTCCACTACCCTTAGATGTAATTCCAGCATGAAAAGACAGAGACATTTGGCTTTAAGAATTTTCTGGTTTTGCATTCTTGTGATAAGTTCACTTTCTGAAAGCATTTGAGCGTATTTTGTTTCTTTCACGTCTTCTGCTCCTGTGTCTTATCATTTGGATGTTCAGACTGATCTATTGTTCCTTGGAAGGTGGGATTTACTGGCAACTACAGTGAGTACTTTGGTTTCGCAACAGATGTTGATGCTATTGTGTATTTGATGCTGGCTAATGATCTTATTCATGGGCTATATCCTGAAGCCATAACTATTGGAGAAGATGTAAGTCTGCATATATCATTTGAAAAAGAATATTGTCGTGCTTCATTATATATCTGTCATGTGGTTGTTAAGTTGATCTCTTGTTATGGTTGACTATAGGGTAAACAAAATAACAACTTTGACGAATTTTTTGTGACAGCGGTAACAAGCAATAAAGGTCATTCTGAATAAAAGAAAGAAAATAACTCCACTTCCCTCCATGCACCATTTCTTTCCTGATTGCGGTGTTGCTTTATTTTCTATCTTCCTTATAGCCCTGCAACATTTCAAAGCTGTTAAATACAGTGGGGTCTGCTGAAGTACAATTAATCGAGACACTTGACAACTGCAGCGTTGTTGATTGTATGCAATTTCTGATGTACTTTGTTCATTCCCATTCATATGCATAGCACAATATACTTATCATCAAGTGTGCCCATGATATATTTTCTATGCGACTGTGTTGATTGGACTGTACTATTGAATTTGAGAAGTTAAGCAATTGATTTAATATCTTTCATCGTCTCTGGTCTAATTTTCTCAAGTTCTTATCCTATATGGAAATAAAAAGGCAATATTGCAATTTTTATGTGAACATAGCAATGCTTTGTTAACATCCTTTTTTATTAGTATAGAGTTCTTTATTAACATTCTTTGTTATTATTTTCTCTGACATTCTTAGCAGCGATTCTATCTGGATTAGTTCATTAGGAAATTTCTTTGAATTTCAGGTTAGTGGCATGCCCACTTTCTGTGTTCCTCTTCAAGATGGTGGTGTTGGATTCGACTATCGTCTACACATGGCAATTGCTGATAAATGGATTGAAACCCTCAAGTATGTTGACCCTGAAGCTCTTTCATATACATACTTTCATGGAAATGAAGACTAAAAAAAATTGGCAGCTAAGATTATATATATGTGGAGGTCTCTTTTACTTATTTTTCTCTTTGGCCCTAAATTTGGGAGACATTTTGGGAGATTGGTTAAAGGACAAACAACCAAGTTTAAATTTTTATGATCTTCTAACTTGAACTGAATGCATTTAAACTTGTCTCTACACATAAATTCTCATCATTCTTTAACTTGAATTGGATTCACTTTTTACCTGTCACTGTACAGCATGAATTTTATATTAGGATAGCATATTGTCTCTACATTGCTCATCTTTCAGTATTTCTCTTTTTCTTAAATTTTATTATCCAGGAAAAGGGATGAAGACTGGAAAATGGGAGATATTATACACACTCTTACAAACAGAAGATGGGGGGAAAAATGTGTTGCTTATGCAGAAAGTCACGACCAAGCGCTTGTCGGCGATAAAACTATTGCATTCTGGTTGATGGACAAGGTGATGCATGCATATGAAGTTGCCTAACATTTAGCAGTTAATTTTTCTGATTGATATATTTGCACCCTTGGTTAATCCGGGAAAAATTTCTTGTTTGCTCAATGATATTAGTGTTTTCAGATAGTTTCATTTTTTTTTTTTTTTTACATTTTAACGAATATATATACAGATTTCCTTTTTCGTTGAAAATATAAAAATTATTTTAAAAAGAAATTATGATATAGTTGGCACTGAAACAAAAATCACATAAAATTGGGGGAATTAAGACTAATGAGGCTGATAATACCAAATCTTTTTCCATGTCTCACAAGCCAATGTTCTGTAAGTGAAGACAAATATAATTGTCATTACTCTTTGATTTCTGTAAATACTGTTTTCTCTAGTTCTTTGAATGAAATAAACTTACATATTTGGCGCAGAGCAGTGACGCTATAAAGTAAGTTTCTTAAGGACTAAATCATGTTCCACCTTTATATTGAAACTCCTCATTGTATTTTGAATCTTCTTCTCAGGATATGTATGATTTCATGGCACTGGATAGACCATCTACGCCCATAATTGATCGTGGAATAGCATTACATAAGATAATCAGGCTTATTACAATGGGACTAGGTGGAGAAGGATACCTCAATTTCATGGGAAATGAATTTGGACATCCTGGTAGGTGCAAAAGAAAAAAGTTGGCAGCAAGAGTAACATATTTGAGAAATTGACTCTTCTTTAATACAAAAAGTATATGGCATTAATCCTATTTTCTTTTAAATCAGAGTGGATAGATTTTCCTAGAGCCACCCAACATCTTCCTGATGGCTCAATAATTCCCGGAAATGGTTTCAGTTATGACAAATGCAGGCGTAGATTTGATCTGGTAAGTTTTCCTTTATTTAAGCTAATTATAGAACGATCTCATCCATTTCCTGGCATTCTGTTTATATAATAATGTGGTCCCCAGAAAATGTGTGTTAATCATTCATAGGTTGATGAAACAAGAGTCAGGAGCTTTGTATTAATGGCCAATTTACAGGCTAAAAGCGTACAACTTTTTATATATGTGACTTAACTTTATAGAGTTAGGTGATAACAGCTTGGTCCATTTGGATATCATGCGAAACCTCAGTTGGAGAGAAGGTTAGACAACTAGGTGAAGTTTCATTTTCTTAGAACTGGCCGAGCATGCTTATGATATAAGACTAAACTCTTTCTATCTTGAGGATGAGCGGCTGCTTTGGCCTTGTAGAGATTTTTCTACTTGTATTACAATAATGACTCGGAGTCACTGACCAAACAGATGGACACTGGTGACCTAAATAATGATGATGTTTGTTCGTTACATCCGTCTAGCACTTCACACTTTTGTACTTTGAATTTATTTTAGTTTTAGCACCTCAACATACGAGAATTTTTTTTTTCAACTTAGTGTTTAATTTGCTTGCAAAACATTTTTCTGGTAATGCTTTATGCATATGCTTCTTTCCTCTGTAATGCACTTTAAATTGTTACCATTCAGAAAAATTATTAGTTAAAAGTCCACAGTTGTCATATGAATTTGATCCTGAGCGATAGAACTTTTACTTAATGTGATGCATATTCATATAAACTTGCTTTGTCATTTTATTTAGATGCTTCTTCAGGTTTTAGATTTTTTTTTTTTTTTTTGAACGGGAAACGTTGGCGGAAAAAAAAAAAGAATGTTCTTATTTTGTTTATACAATGACAAAAACACGTTTTTAATGGGAATATAATATGTTATTAAGCTAGGAAAGAGTTAACTATTAGTTCTTGGAACTATCCACACTTGAACATGAAAATGCTTATTAAAGGTATTCAGCTGGAAATGAAATGAAGAACTTCAAGAAAATCTTGGATTCATTGCAGTCTTATCCATGAATAGAGAAATTGACATAATTTAGCCACATAAACAATTATTACTGTCCTATAATTGAAGTTCTGTGATGAGAGAAGCAGACATAATGACCATTGTGCACTGTTTAATTTTGCCACAATCACCATATGGTAGTGTTGCATCAAATAATATGGACATAATGAAAATCATGCTAACATGCTGAATTTTAATTATAAGGAATTGAAGAGCTGGGGAACCAGACTAAAATATGGTTCAGCCATATGGTTTACATCATCGAATAAAATGCCCAAACTCTTGATTGATAAGCTATTGGCTTAAATATTCTTCGCATTCTGTTGAATGCAGTAAAAATTAGTTGGTTTCATTAGAATGTAGTAAAAGCTTGTTATTCTTTTTATCAATTTTCTATGCACTTTGAACACTGTTGTGTGCAACGACTGACCTTTGTAGCAAGTTATTTTCCTTCTCCAAATTTATGTTCGATATGTATCCAGGGTGATGCGGATTATTTAAGATATCGTGGTCTGCAAGAATTTGACCGAGCAATGCAACATCTTGAAGAAGAATATGGTGTATGTATTCATCAGGCTGAGTTTGTGCTTTAATTGAATTTTAATGATTTTCCCATAGTCTCAGAGAAATTTTATTATATTAATAGTTTCTGATTGCTTCGAATGTGAGCCTGAGATCACATCAAATAATGCATTTATACCTTTATATTCATAGAAACACAAGATATTTCGTCCTCCTCATTATTAAAGCACAAATATTTATGTCCAAACCTGTGTCAGCAAGGTAATAATTGTAATCAGTGTTCCAAAAAAAGGCCGAGGCACTAGGCAACCATGCCCCTGGTTTTCACGTATTTGGCCATTTGAGGTGCCAGGCAGCCATAGGCAGTCTATTCATTATTTTCTGTTCATATATATTTCAGAAAAAAATGCGTCATTTTGCTTTTGTATTCCATGATTCTTTTGAGTAATATAAATTAGATGAAATTCAACCTCTTAATTCAAGTTGATGCTTTAGCTCAGGGTGTATTCGCCTTCAGTCTATCTTATGTCAAGGTCATTGTTCTAGTCTCTGATTTTGCATTCGTGTTAATTTCTATGATTTATGTATCATTATGCTTAAAACTTTAGCTGCAAATGCTTTTGTAGTTCATGACATCAGAGCATCAGTATATATCGAAGAAGGATGAAGGAGATAAGATAATCGTGTTTGAAAAGGGCAACTTAGTCTTTGTCTTTAATTTTCACTGGAGTGCTAGTTATTCAGATTATAGGATAGGCTGCTTCAAGCCAGGAAAATACAAGGTATGTTAACAGTTTCTTTTTCCCGAAAGCATAGTCTTTCTTTTGTTTTACACATTAGATTGTGGATATAGTTATTTTTCTCAAACTTAGTCTTATATACTGGAAAAAACACAACAGGAAGAAGTATTTTGCAAAATAAATGGATTAATAGAAACACCCATCTTCAAGTATACAGCAAGTAGCTTTATTTCGTACACTAAAAATTGTATAGTTTCAAAGACTTTCTTGACGATAGATCTATTTACTCAAGGGTTATTACTTAATGTTTATTTCCCTGTCATTTAGCCAGTATATTGCGACTATTCTTTTCAGGTTGTTTTGGACTCTGATGATTCACAGTTTGGAGGCTTCGGTAGAATCAGCCATAATGCAGAGTATTTTACCTCTGTAAGATAATCTACTAGTGATTACTGTGATTTAACCTCTAAAATTTTTATGAGTAGTCTTATAAGACTCGCTAATCCTATACACAAAACCATAATTTTCATCCCCCTCAGAACTCTTTCTTCATTTTATGTTAAACAGGAAGATAGGCAAGATGATCGACCTTTTTCGTTCTTAATCTACGCACCATCTAGGACCGCAGTGGTGTATGCGTTGCAAGAAGACACAGTCAAAATCGTTGATGCTGAAAGCAGCAGCAGCATGCATACGTTGGATACAATTTAGCTAAGTCAGAGTTTAACGCGATGCTAGTCACACGTTCACTGTCCATATCAGAGGCTCCTGAACCAGTTGAAGCAAAACTACATGAAGGCGAAGAGAGACGGAAAGAGGGAAGGTAAAGCAGGTATTGTATTTTCACCTGTGTCTGCGAATGAGAAGATTGCCATATATATACTTGTACGAGTCTCAGCTATGAATAAATACTATATATTCGGAATGGTTGCTAGACCTTTGTGTGCGTACGAAATACTCCCAGTTTTTTCATTTGATCAAGGAGGAGGTTATACATCTAATATAGTGTTTGTAGACTTATAATAATATTGAACGCCTCTTAAATATAATATCATGTGTTACTGTGGAAAATGTATGATATATATATTACAGAATTATCATATATTTCTAGGCTGGTAAAGATGGAATCTCTGAAAAATAAGTCTTTTATGTCCATCTGGTTGTATATAGAGTGCATGTGAGCAGCGAGCTACTCGTGCTAATTCACAAAAACTCAAAATCGGCATGAGCTAGAGCCTCTCGAGTAATCAAAATGCTTCTATATTTAATTGTAAATAAAATAAAAATAGTATCTAATAGTGTTACAAAAAATATTGGGTCGAGCTTGATGCATACATAAATCATATTGGCCAAGATCCAATTACACCCCTTTGCATATAAACTGTCGTGTTGGGCAAGATGAGAGGCACAACTTTGACCTTTTCTTCTCGTTGACATAATTTTTGTACAGTGCACAACAACTATAGAATGGAGTAGTTTTTTAGCAACTGCGTTCTGACGCCAATCATTTTATTAAAAGCTGAGATATCCCTAAAAATCCAACGGCAAATGTCACTCGATATTCGACTAATTTTCTTAATCTTGAAAATGAACAACCAAGCCCCTTGATTTTAAGTACATATATATTGTAAGAAAACATGCTAACTGAATCTTCAGTGTACAAACCAAGGCAAGAACATCATAAAATATTAGTGGAACATATCTTCAAGAGTGAAATAAAAAAATAGAAGAACAGTCTACGAGTCCACGAAAACACTACTAACTGCTTATGAGCTTACATAGCTAGTCTCAGAGGCAGAGCTTCTTGCTAGCCGATGCAGCACGCTCGTCGGAGACGAAGTGGACACCGACGACCTCAATGCCTCCGCCAGGGGCCCTCCCATTGGAGCCACCCGATTACTCTCCCACGCCATGCCCCAATTCAGTTGAGGTCTGCTGCTCTTGGACTCGTCCCCATTTCCTGTGCCGAGCTTTAACGAAAAGTCGGACCCGGGCGTTGAAATCGACAAGTTAGTAGCATTGTCAGTTTCGTGAAGCGATCGAGGCCAATCGTCGAAGAAATGTCGAAGGGTTCGACCCCCATCGGTATTCTGGGACTCAAATGTACACTTTGTCTCATTTATGGAGTCCAAAGGCCTGCATCATTTTGCAGTGGAGTTGGGAATAAAGCAAAGCAACTTGAAAAGAAAAAGTTGGCATAAAACAAGTGGTTAGGGGGTGATACTGATATTTAGCACAAATGCTTTCAAGGTCCTACAAACAAGAGGTGGGCCTATCGATCTAACGCCATTTACAAAGAAAGTTGTGTTTGAGAAAATGAAACAATTTTTTTGGTGGGGGAAGGTTTTATTCGCTTTCTAACTTTCGGGGAACAAACATTTTTCTCTCATAAAAATACCTCTTCCATCCAAATTTTCTTCAACAAAAACACATTTTAAATTAAAATTACATACATGATTATAATTTTATAACTAAAGAATAAGCCCTCATCAATTAATTAGCTGGACCAAGATATTTCTTTTACACGTGGAATTATCAAATTTCATTTTTCATATATTATTGCTCCCAATTTTTATTTATTTTATAACGAAATATGCATTGGGAATGATAACTTTGATGCTATAGTTATGGATAAATTGTGTTTAAACGTTATTAATATTTATATCACGTAATCTTGCATCAGCCTTTAATTAAAGAAACAACATTAGATGCATACCTTCGATTGAGATGAAGATCCATGGAAGTCAAAGGTCCGGAGAGGCTAAAATGCGTGGCGGCGCCACCAGTAGCCGCCGCCGAAGTTCCCTGAGCAGCGGCGGATGTGGGGATTTCCACAGGCTTTCTTGAACGGTTCCTTCCACGGTGCATGTGTCGCTCGCAGTATTTCTGGCCCGCCACCACATCCCTGGAGCACCGCCACTTCTTCCCGTCGGTTCTCCGGCACCGCCCTGGCTCAGGATCCATGGCGCCCTTACCCCAATAGCCCGATTGCACGACTGACCCAAATCAATTTAGAAAAAACAAAAAAAGCCCTAATCAATCAGAAGAGGAAATCATTAATGACTCACGAGATTGTTGGTAATAGTGATTAAGCGGATTGCAGAGATAGTGAGAGGTGATGATGCTTTTCTTGACAAGGTGGAGAAGATCAGGGGGAACAGCAGCGCCAGCTATGATGTGTCGGAAGATCAACGCCTGAAGCTCCAGCTCCTGCCACTGTGCCAAGCTGAAATAGCTCCCCATTTCTGCAATTAATTAATTTCACAATAACTAGTGTTATTATGTTGATAGTGAAGTGATACTTTCTGATACAATACTGTCACAACAGAGAGAGAGAGAGAGAGAGAGAGAGTACTGGGAAATTTGGTGGCAGAAGGTGTGTTATCTGCAGAGGGTTCATGTACGAACAAGGGGAGTGCAGGATTAGAGATGAGTCTTGGTTGTTTTGGTGAAGTTTGGTCTTCGTCTTCCTCAGAGTTCTCTCTCCATTGCTTCAGATTGAAGTCCATTGAATAAAAGCAACTGATGAGAGAGAGAGAGAGAGAGAGGCAGTGGTTATGTATGTATGGATGGATGTAGGGTAAAGTGAGAATGGTAATGTTGATATTAACTTTTTACAGCAACCTCTCTCTCTCTCGAGTGTGGGATACTTTGCCAGTAATTTACAGGATGTATTCAATATTTTATATTTGATGGTTATTATCGTAATTTAACCTACACATTTTTTATTTTTTATTTTTGTTTTTCACTACATGCATATCAGTTTCATTAAATTAATAATTTGTAAGACTATGATCGTCTTATTTTATTTTTTCTTCCCACTTTCATCATATGTTCTTTACAGAAATAATAAATGAGGAAGAAAATTTTAGGAGGAGAGGAAATATATATTAGTGGTTGTATTAATTTTTATTGTCTATAATCCAGTTTTGTTTTGAATGTGTGGAGAAAAATTATCATAATCTAGTAGCAATATATTAGAGAATTAAAAGAATCATAAAAAATCGTATGTAATTTAACCATTTTAAGATTGCTTCCAATATTTACATTTTTAGCAGTTATGTATTTTAACAGTACTATCATACTTTTTTCTTTTGAGATTATCATCACATTTTTAAAAAAAATACATGATTATTTTGGAAGTGTAATTGTGTGAAATTTTACTTTCTTGATGATATTAATCTGATTATGTGTACTATGATATACTTAGTGGCGGTTTGGCCGACACCTTTGGGAGATGATTAATGATAATCAAAGTCATAATGTGTGTTTGAACTTACTCTATTATGATTTTGATTCCAAAAAAACTAAGGAATCTACTATAGTTCAGTTATTTGAGAACTATGACTTTCATTTTATACATTTTTCATTCCTTATAATTATACTAAACGTCCTCCGTACCTATCTTTTGTTAATAAAATTATTTGCACTTTCCTAAAATATATATATTTACTGATATGATTTATTTTACTAAAAGAAAATCTTTTTATTTACAATTAATAAATTTGGAGATGGGGTAATAGTAATGTGTAGTTTGAGAAATTGCTAATAAAGGTTAAAAGTTAAGATGGGAAATATTTATGAGGATTTGGAATAAAATATATATATGTTTGGAGAAGGCAGTATAGAAAAAGACAGTAAGACAAGACAGTTGCAAGAAAAAGTAAAAATAAAAGAAAGAAAACCTTAAATTATTATGAAAGAGTTAAAAAAGGGTAGAGCTGGCTGAGAGATTAGCCTGCACCTTCTCTCTCTCTCTCTCTCTCTCTCTCTCCAGCTTTGGGAACACAAACAGTGAAAAAGAACCTGTTTTAAGTAGCTAGGGTTTCGAGGAATTCATTAATTATTTATTTAATATTTTCTACTGCTACCATTATTTTTTACAGCTTCCGTTCAGGTGGTGTTTTCATTTTTGTAATGACACAATTTAAAACAAAAAATAGAGTGTTATATAAAGTTATATTATTAAAATAATGAAATTAGTTGAATTATGAGAATAAAATTAAAGTAATAGTTTTCATTTATAAGGTGTGAAAACAATTGTGGGACGGACGGAAAAAAAAAAGTGTGAAAATAATTATGGGACGGAGGGAGTAGAATTTAAATTTACGTAAATATATTTTTAGCTTTAATAATATTACTTAACATCTAAAAGAATTGAGTTCATTCGAAATTTTAAAAGTTTTGTTAATTTTAATATATTTATTGCTCTATTAAATATTTTTTTATCCCTAAATTTATCTATTTCTCAAATTTATTTTTTATATTTTTTTAAAAATTCTCTCTATCATAGATTTTAAGTAAATAGATTAATAAAAATATTAAAATAATAGTTATAAGCATACGTAAGTGATGTGATAAAAAATTATTGTATTTAATGAAAATTTTTAAAAAATGTTTTGTTTAATTAATTATCTTATATTTTTTAAAATTGATGTCAAATGCAATAATTCGAACTAGGTTTTAAATCCAAAAATAAAATTGGAGAAGAGAGGTTAAGATTATCACATTTGTCATTATTTTAGATATTTATATTGAATATATAGATAAGTATTTTCTTGATTTTCAGGGTTAGATTCCTGTCTTTCTAAACTTGTTGAAAAAAATTAAGTGAGGCAAGGATTTAGGAGGGTGGCTACATTGATATTTACATGCATGCAAGTATTTGTAAAAAAATTATATAAACAGCACAAACTAACTGTTACAAAATAAAAATAATTTATATTAAAATTTTGGTTCATGAAAAATCTATATATAGTATCAAAATATTCAAATTTTAAATTACAACTCTTTTGCTGAATTAGCACTAAAAGTTAAAAACATTTCCGAAAAAGCAAAGAGCTGACAACTCTAAATTCCATTCTCAGAGACTGCCCACAACCAGGAACTTTGTGTTCTCTCATCTGCACATCTCATCAGACATTAAAGTTGGTCAATATTGCCAATATATGAACTTTGAAAAACTATTACTCATGCTTATTATTATTATTATTATTATTATTATTATTATTATTATTATTATTATTAT
>JAPKLY010000012.1:2471540-2489048 GCA_026898435.1 Prunella vulgaris
ATTATTATTATTATTATTATTATTATTATTATTATTATTATTATTATAGTTTAAATTAAATAGAGATTCCAAATGCACTTAAGTGCATGGGAACACCGCGCGCTCGTTATTTTTGGGCACACAAATTAATATAAAAGTGAAAAGATATAAGTGACGTAATAAAAAAAAGTATAAAAATATTGAAAATAGTAATAATGAAGTGAATAGTAATTTTCAAAAAAATATTAAAAATTACTGAACAACATATAGTGAAACGGACGAAAATGACAATATGAGCAACTTACAGTAAAACAGCGGGAATAACTTTTATTCAAACTTCCAGTGCAAAAACAACTTCATTTTAACTTTATATTATATTTTTTTAAACTACACTACAAGCATGTAATACTTGGTACCTAATACTTCCACCTCCTACAACACATTTTATTTACTTGTTTTACGAAAGTTAAAGACAAGCACGTAAAAATTGTATCCAATTAAATAATATATATATAAATTAAATAAATATCAAATCAGATTATTATTTTAATTTAGAAGAATTTAATAAATTAATTTTTAAATTAAATAGTTAAAATATATTTATTATATCGGTACAACTCGTCATTAAATTCACTAGTCTCCCGTTGCTCGTATGCGGCAATAAATGCTTGATTTATCGCATTTATTCGAGATTATAAATGTCTCGTATAAATATAAGTTCGGCATCAACCAATTGGAGTGCATCACATGTGAGCGTATAAAATGAATGCCTTTAACCTCCCACCCTATAAATCAGAGTCATTCTTATTCATTCAAAGTGGTCCAAACCAACAATCACAACAACAAAGATGAACGAGCAACAACAATAAACTTGAGCTAAGAAAATCCTCCATCTAGACACGAAGATTCAAGATGTTCATCAAATTGAAGCAATTCTTCATCAAACTCGAATCCGTTCTTCTAGAAATAACGTTGAAGACTCCAAGCGTTCACCGTCGTCCTCAAATCCGTTCTTTGTCAAGTTCAAGTGTTTTTCGCCAAGTTCAACCACAAAACATTCCGGTCAGAAATCAAGGTCCAAGACCCCTCCAGTCAAGTGTTTTCTAGCTCAAACCCAACTTGAAGATCAAAGAACGTTCTTCACCAAATTCAAAGTCGTTCATCTTCATCAACTCTTCAAAGACTTCTTTTGATCCAAAACAAGCAACCCCGACCTTGGATAAAACGTTTCAAATCAAAGTTAAAGTTAACTTTAAGAGGAGAATCAGAGGATCATAGTTAAAAAGAGAACTTCTTAAATTGAAGAAATAACTTGTATATCATTTTTCGTGTTAATAAAATTTATTTTCACAAGAGTTGTTATTACAATAGCATAGTATATGTATTGGATAATTGAGATATATATATAGTAACAAAATACATAAAGACTTCTAACTTCATAATAGTCTATAATTGTTGTAATAAAATCCAAGTTTACGAAGAAATTGTGTTCTAATATATTGTATTTAAATTATTAATTTTCAATCTACATTACTTTTATACATATTAATATATTTATTTTTTAAAGATTCATATAAAATTAGTAAAATTGAGTAGAGGGGGTGTGTTGTAGTTTATGAAGATGAATTAAGTGTTATGTTTCCAACAGCTGCAGAAACAAAGTTAAATTAATAATCTGACAAATATTATTTCACGAGAGTCCATGTGAATGGGGAGTATAAAATGGTGGTTATGGTTGATGTTCGTGTTGTTGACACATGCAATGCAAGTGCATGCTACCTCTTTAATTAAAAGTGGAATTTTTGTTTGAGGAGAGAGAGAGAGAGAGAGATGTATACTTGTAGTAATTAATTAAGTAATTAATTAAATAATTGCAATTACCAAGATATTCTAGTTAGGCCCATTCTAATGGAAGTAGTAATTAATAAAGAAATAGGTTCTCTAGGTGTTATTCTCATAAGATTACTCATAATCTGCATTGGGGATAAACCCAAGGATTTCTTCAACACCTCCACATGTTAATGTTACTCTAAATTAGTTCCCTAATTACCTATACTACAACTCTCTCTCTCTCTCTCTCTCTCTCTCTCTGCACACGTACCCATTTCACAACCTAGGGATTGAAATTGAAGAAACCAAAAAAAATGTTCATATGTGACAAATTTTGATTTTGATTCGCAACATTATGCACACCGAAGTATAACATGCATGAAGTTCAATTAAAAAAAAAAAAATTCCTCCATCGTGTGATTAACTGATTATATATGCGGTAGTTTTATTCGTTAACCCCAAAATTATTTGCACATTTAAAAAAATTAATTTATATATATATTATTAACTTATCAAAATTTTATTATAATAATTTTTTTTAATATAAATTGTCTTACAAGTATGTGAATAATTTTAGAACATATCATTTGATTAAAAATTTTATCCAATAAAAAAATATATGTATTACTTTAAACTATACCTTCAATTATATCACTTGGTAAAGTAACCAAATATTGCAGAAATGGTGGTCGATCAAGTTAGGCGCTGAAGACTTCAAGAGCTAAGACAAAATTAATTGTCTATCAATTTATGAATTTAATATAAATCCGTTGAAAAGATTCACATGGTTGTTGAGGTAAACCAATGAAGAGAAGAAATTGCATCGTGTTAAGTTCATGTCCAATTATGTAGGTCTTTTATGAATTCGAGTTCACATGAACTCGTATTACTGTTTTGTTTAATTACTATCACTGTTATAAAAATGTATTAATTTTTTAATACTGATAGCGTATATGCATAACAGTGATAATAAATATACATAACAGTGATAATTAATAAACCTAATTTATCGTAAACTCAAATTCATACAAATTTTCTCTAACCTAAAAACGTTAAGGATGTGTGTTACCAGCTTAAAATAACATCAAGAAGATCATTTTATCCAACAGAAAGAAAGAAATGAATTCGAATTGTTTATGAATACATAAGATCTTAATTACATCAATTAAAGGTTATAGGAAATTTCCACTGAAACAAATTATTTTAGCAAGGAAATTTAACGAGGAGAAAATAGCACTCAATATTAACAAGGGTATTAATGAGGGTAAAATATTAAATACAGTGTACCTTAACACTATATATACAACCAAAAATTCATAATTTGAAAAACTCTCTAAAAATTTGTGTCAATGTTGATTTTAATTGTCATTAATCATAACAACAAAAAATTGATAAGTTGTTATTTCAATTGTTGAACTAAGTAAGAACAATTTTACAAGTGATCAAAGTATTTCGACGATCGAACTTATAACGAATATAGTGTAAGGCCTACAATTTTTACAGGAGTTAAAAATCAGATAATTGTCCAACTGTTAATTATTTGTCTCAACCTCACACTCAAATGTTGTTTGGGTGCTAAGCTCACTTTATATATCACCTCAATTCTTGTGCAAAATATATAGTATGTCGTTAAATTGGTCAAAATTTTGTATATTTTTATGATTTATAATTAGTTGATAAGTTTTAATCGTATAATTGCATGAGGTAATTTCAATTAAATCTAAAAAATATATTTTTTTTAGATTGTTTTAGAAAACTATATTTAATATTTTAATAAAAAAAATTCTCAAGACATCTTTATAAACACTTTCTCCGTTCAAATTCAATATGTTCGCACGAAATGAATTTCCATGAGAATTGATTAATTAGCTTATGTATAAAGTAAATAGGTTAAAAATAAAATTTATTTATAAATATAATAATTAATTATTTATATAAATAAATGATGATTGCAAACTGAAAGTAAAATACTGCAAGTAACATTATTTTTAAAAAATAAATATTATAAATTGAATAGCCTTGGTGGTTTGGTAAAATACGAAGAAAATGATGCACATAGATCATAACGGGGTGAGGTATGAAAAGACTATAAGAATAAAATGAAAGTCATAGTTCTCAAAAATCAAAGTTATAATAGAGTTATTTTAAAAACACACAATAATTTTAATTATCATTACTACCTTTTAAATGTGTTAACCAAATAATTCATAAGTCTCGTTTGTAGATCGAGTTGACTAGTGGAGAAAAAAATAAATTAAAATTGGTGAATATTTGTTATAGGAAGCAAATATAAAATCGTCATTTGATACTGAATTGCTAAAAAAAATAGTGTAAAACAATATGGATTGATTAGTGAAATTCGGGATTAATACCAAAATCGTCCCATAATTTTTTTATTTTTTTGATTTGATCACATAACTATATAATATTTCAAATTAGTCTCATAACTATTTAATGTTTCAATTTAGTCTCATAACAATTCAAATATAACTAAAATAGTCTCAAGTCGCCGGAAATGACATAAAACGACGTCGTATTACTCACGTGTCGATCACGTGTTATATTTTCTTGCAATTGGCTCACACGTGCCCGTAAGTACAACGACACCGTTTATGTCATTTCCGACGATTTATGATTAATTTGGTTAGATTTGAATTATTATGAGATTAAATTGAAATATTAAATAGTTACGGGACTAAATTAAAATATTACATAATTATGAGACCAAATCGAAAAAATAAAAAATTTATGAGACGACTTTGATATTAATACCGTGGAATTCTATTGATATGCAAATTAGTTTATTGGCTCCAAACTTTAATACTTTGTCATATGGAATAATTCTCTTAGCTCGTGCTTTTATAAATAAAATTGGGTGATTTGCATGTAAATTCAAAAAAGTCACTATATTTACAAATAAGTTCACAATATTTACATAGAAACATATTTTTTTCACCACAAAAGCACCATATTTTTCTGCACAGCACTTATTTGTAAATATAATGATTTTATTGTATCTATACGTAAATTACCCATAAAATTTTGACAATAAAAATAAAGAAAGAAAGTAATAACATAAGTTTTTAAAACCCACATCATCACTTAAATTCCAATATATATAGTTCCCTCTCCAAATGAGTATAATGAATGTGGACGGAAAAAGACACACGGCATGGTGCAGCAGCGTCGACATAAAGTTAGGGGTGGGTAATAATGTAAATTGAGTAGAGAGCAATGAATGCGTTACCAAACAGTGAAATGCAGGCGGTGGTGCTGCAAAGTGGAAACCACCGCCACAGGGGGCGGGTGGTCCTATGCCTATCACTCCCATATTTTATCCATCTCACCAAACTTCTATTTTCTGCTTTACGTCACTATTCTTTCACATTTTCTTTTATTTTTTTATCAATAAAACCCACATATATATATATATTTAAAAAAAAAAAAAAGCCCTCGCAACAACAATTTTTCCACTCATACAACTAATATAGGATTTGGTAGGTAATAGTTTCTACTCATTTGTATCAATCCAATTCCAAGTTTTTGGCTTCATTTCTTCCACCATTTTTTCAATTAAAAATCCCAAATTGGTATAAATTATTCATTTCTCCCCGAGTAACGCATTTTTCTATTTCCATATCAAGTAACGCATTTAATTTTTTATTTCCTCAGACCACTTGTACCTCTATTCAAAGATCATCAACAACCGTTCGCGTCCCTCTATCGCAAAGTTCGTGCTACTCTACTGCAAATTAAATTTGAATTACACTCAAATTTATCTCCAACAGTTTGTGCTGCGCTACAGTTTTTTTAATTTTTATTAAGTTTAATTTATATAATTTTAGACTTAATATTGCAAATTTTTTTAAATTTTATTTTATACTATTAATTTTTAAATAATATAAATTATGGTTAACGTAAATTAATATATTAATTTATTAAAAAAAATTATAGAATAACATTAAATTTAATAATTTGATACAGTCATACGTATTAGGAAAAATACACATTTTTGTCCTATAAGTTTCGTTAACTTTGGTTTTCGTCCTCTTAAATTTTGATTTTATTTTTCGTCATTTAACTTATGAAAATTTATGATTTTCGTTCTATTAAGTTTTGAATTTTTGTTTTCGTCCTTTAACTTACAAAAATTTATAGTTTTCGTCCTCCAACCGTCTATAACCAGTCACACAACCCGTAATACACACGTAGATCAATTTTTTCTATTTTTTAAGCGAAATACTGACGTGTGAGTATTTAGAGAGAATTAGATATTGATGGATAAAATACAGGATTAACCGTAAATTCTCTCTCAAATCAAAACCCTAATCGATCAAATCTAGGCATGGGGGCTTGAGAGAATTAGGGAAAAAAGGAACAAAGATTCTCAAATCAAAACATTCAAAAGCCTAAATTTTTTTGAGCACATACTCACAGTACGGAAAAGAAGAGGAATGTCTTCAAGAAAATCGTATGAATCAACGAGTTTCGAGCACAATATTAAGTGTCCTTGTGGTTTCGTTGAACAGTTTGTATATAATATTCAAAAATGAATCCGGACAGAAGATTTTATGGATGTAAGTATTGGATGGTATTTGGGAGAAAATTTACGGTTAAAAGTGTATTTTGTTTAAAAAAAAAGAAAGAAAAAATGGATCAACATGTGTATTATCGGTTATATGACTAGTTATAAGCGGTTGGAGGACGGAAACCATAATTTTTTGTAAGTTAAAAGACGAAAACAAAAATTCAAAATTTATGAGGACGAAAACCATAATTTTTCATAAGTTAAAGGACGAAAACAAAAATTCAAAACTTAAGAGGACCGAAACCAAAGTCAACAAAACTTATAGGACAAAAATGTGTATTTTCACTACATATTAATTGAATTTCATAATTCAATGATGCAATCGTACATAATAAAAAATAAATTAACACATTATAGGCTTAGTCTTGTATACACCAGTTACACTGTGCAACTCAAGTTTATTTTTTAAAAGTTAAACAAAATACTACTGAAAAATTACACATGTTATTACTGAAAAATGTATCTTTAATGGTTTAACTTTTTAGTAATAATTTATGTAACTTTTCAGTAGTATTTTGTTTAACTTTTTATGAATGAACTTGAGTTGCACGGTGTAACTAGTGCACAAGAGACTTACTCTATAATATATATAGCATTTTAATTATGATTTGAAGTATTATAATATATTATTTAGGATTTAATAGAAAATCATAAAAAAATTATCTATGTGATCTTATAAAATCATCAACTATTTTTAATATATTATATGAATTTAAAAGAATAAAAGAATATCAGTACCATGTACAATAATATTTAAAAATATATAAGATTTAAAATGTTACAATTTAATTGTTCAACCGAAAAATATTTTAATTTTAATTATTCAACCTAAACAAATTACAATTAAATATATAACATGAATATTAAAAAAAAATCAACGCTATGTGAATATTATCACGCCAAGATTAACGCTATACTGTTCACAAATTTGGAATAGAAATAAAATGTGACGCTGGATTGGAGTAGATTTCGAGCGTCACACCAAAATTCAGCTCCACATTAAAATTGGGTTGGAGATGCTCTAACCCTTCGTCATCGCCTAGATGCTGAATGCATCAAAATGAATTCCTCAACCAAATACAAAAGACCCAAATTAATTAAACCCTAATCCACCTTCATCACTCATAATCAAGGGCTGTTTGGTTGGAGATTTTTGTAGATGAGTAATGGTAATTTAAGTCATAGTTTGTGTTTGAAATGACTCTACTATGACTTTGATTTCCAAAAACTAAAGAATCAATCATAGTTCAACTATATGAGAACTATAACTTTTATTACATTCCATACCAAACAGCCTCTAAGAGTAGCTGCCAAAGGCGCCCTAATAGTAATGGAGACTTGCGTCAAAGCCATGGCCGCTCAGTCAAATCAAATTAAAATAGACCAAAAATTCAAGTGCAATCTATGCACTTGGGTGCACCAAAGAACTATTCTATAATAAAATATAAATAAATAAATATATACATCTTTGACTAGTAGTCTTAATTTTTTAAAAAATTCATATTCTCAAATCTATATTATTATCACCTCCCAATATCTTACTAACTACAGAATACAAATACTTTGGACTAGGAACATTATTTTTTATAAATCTCACCGTTGATGTAAATATTAATAAATAGATGTATATATCTTTGACGAGTATCCTAATTTTTTTTAAAATTCATATTCTCAAATCCATATCATATCACCTATATACTTGTGTTCCCGTACATAGAATATAATAGATACCCGAATATCTTACTAACAACATAATACAAATACTCTAAACTAGCAAATTATTTTCTATAAATCTCGCAGTTTATGTAATCTTACAGCTAATCAATATAAATAACTATTATTTATAAATATTATTATATAATGTATATACATAATAATAATAATAATAATAATAATAATAATAAATATATATACCAATAATGTTTGAGGAACTTAATCCATTTGACTTAGATTCGCACAAATTTCTGTTGAAAGTCCCAAGAGGCCAAGTTCTTACACCAATTTGGCAATTTATGCTTGTAATGCTTACACACCTTATCATGGGAGCGATTTGATGTCTGCTTTTCGACTTGTTTTATAGTGTTTTCACCTAGCAAGCATTCACACAATTCTTTTTAAAGGAGTAATTAATGAGTAAGAATTTAGTAAGTGGTAATTTGATTATTAACATATAATAAAAATAATTAAATTAATTGGTTGAATTAGGTGTCATCATTACAAAAAATTAAAGACTGTGGTCTAAGAATTTTTCAATATATACATCTTTATAGTACAAACTATAAAAATTTCTAATTATAAACATATCTTTTTTTTTAAAAAATTAATGATATTTTATTTAAAATATATAGATATTTTAAATATAAAATGTATAAAGTAATTTTTTTGTTTAAATAATTATGAGATGAGTAGATATGATAAATATGAAAATATTTATAAAACATAGTAATTAGTAATAAACTAGAAACTGTAACCAGGTGTTCTAGCTCATCTGGCTATCGGGTTCCTCACTTGAGTAAATGGTTCGAGTTCGATTCTCTTTGAAAACGAATAGGAGAAAGATACAAGGTTCGTTTGAAGATATTTGGTTGGTTTAAACAAATTTTATCAAAATTTGGTGTCAAAGATATAAGACAAAATAGTACAATTTTGCCAAAATAATCTGCCTTCCACTTGCTCAACCAACTGGCATTTCAGTGAGAACTCAACGATGGGATTTGAGAAAAGTTGATATTGACGTTAACATTTTAATAAAGATTTTTTTTAAAATCTATACGAATTATTCTCTCCATTCCATTTTTTTTTCATAAATTAATTTATACAAAATTAAAAAAAGAAATATATGAATGTAAAATTTAATAATAAAATATAAAAAATTTACTTTATTAATTTTTGTGAGAATAAATTTTTTTTTTAAAGTGTGAAAAAGAGTTGAGATATCCTAAAATAGAAAATGTATAAAAAGAATTGAGACAGATGGAGCAATTTTTTGCACTTATAATTATCTCGGTAGCATAAAGGAGTACGCAGAAAAATTGTACTCCACGTAATATATCAGGAGTAGGTCTCTTGTGAACTCGAGTTCACATGAACTCATAAAACTATTATGTGTAATCACTATCACAGTTAAAAATGTATACTTGATTTTTTAATAGTGATACTTTATATGCATAACAATGATAATAAATATGCATAACAATGATAATATATATACATGACATTGATAATTGATAAATTCAAATTCACTGTAAACTCGTGTTAATACAACATACAAGTTTTTGTCATATATCATACTACCCCACATTTAAACATGTTGCACATTTAATTTTTCAAGAATTTCAGTATAAAAGTAGATTTATAGCATTTAAATAGATAAAAGATAAAAAAATTTATTAGAGTGTATTGTTTAATTTAATTGTATGAAAAAAAAAAGTGAGGATATTTTTCTGGGTGATTATCAGTGGAATTAAATATTATCTAGAGATTTTCGCTGGGGATTTAACATTGAAATGTGCCAGTATTTGTGCATGGAGATAGTACATGAAATGAATTTACTTATGAATAAGTGTTTTAGGAAAAAAAATAGATTAATGAGAGTATTTTGGTAAAAAAGTTATCCATCAATGAATAAAATGATTATTTGTGAATTAAAATTTAATGTTATTTTACATAATTATGGGGTTAGAGTATTTCAAATCTTATAAAGTCACCTTTTGTAAATTGTTAGTCTTATCCTTTTTAAGTAAAAACAAAAAAATGTTATATTTTTAATAATAAAAAAATGACTTACCAAATACATTATTTAATGGGAGTCTGTCTTGCTGTTATGCATCCTTTATTAAGTTTCAATTTTAAAATTAATTTTGATCAGATTATATTTAAAATTAAACTGATCAAAATTAAATTAAAATTAAAATTGGACCTAAATTCTAAATGTATAATTTGTATTTGGGTGTACCCAAAATTTTATAATGTAATGAATACAAAATCAAGACATGGATCCGAAGATAAATTAACTTACTAACCGTTGAATGCAAATTAAAATAATATCCTGTTATTGTCATATGCATCTAATTGTTATATTCAAATAAGCTTTAATCATACATTCATGTCTATATAATACTCCTTTCCTATCAAAATTTTAAGAGGCGAATGTCACACATGTTAAAGAATAAAATAGAATGGATAGCATTTGTAATTTGATAAAAAATTATATATAAATTAAATAAGTTTATTGGATTGAGTGTGTTAGTGTAAATAAAAAATTTGTATAAATATATAAATATTACCAGAGTAAAATTTATGAACAAATTTACTTTCTAAAATTGGTATTAAATCTTGAAAAAAAAATTGCAAAATTTAGTGGAAAGGAGAGAGCAATTTATTTTAAACTGTTTTTATTTTTTAATTTAATTTTCAAAGAAAAAAATATACTCTCCATTAAAAAAAATCACAAATTCTTAAAATGCAATATTGCACAGTGTGCAATATATCCAGATAAAATTCGCGGATTCTAAGCGGGTCAAACCGGATCAAATAAAATTTTCAAAAAAAAATCTCGACAATTCCAGAATGTATACTACATGAACATATGTGTGTTATTAAATTTTAAAAAAAATATTTTTTTGTACTTTTAAAGTAAGTATAAGGATAATATGTATTTTTACAAGAACAAATATGTGTTTCTTAATTTAATTATTTTTTATTTTTTTATTAATTTTATGTTGATAATATGTTATTAATGTAATAATATCTTACACGTGTTACTATATCTCGGCAGTTCCAGAATGTATACTACATGAACATATGTGTGTTACTGTAAGACAAAATGTGTGTTACTACATCATAAAAAAAATAATTTTTGTACTTTTAAAGTAACTATAAGGATAATATGTATTTTTATTTTTTATAAGAACATATATATGCTTCTTAATTATTTTTTTTATTGATTTTATATTTATAATATA
The DNA here is from genome assembly GCA_026898435.1 of Prunella vulgaris. Lineage (NCBI taxonomy): Eukaryota > Viridiplantae > Streptophyta > Magnoliopsida > Lamiales > Lamiaceae > Prunella > Prunella vulgaris. The sequence goes on from JAPKLY010000012.1 coordinate 2,482,902, forward strand.
TTGTTAATGTAATAATACCTTACATGTGTTACTATATATCAAAAGTCTCAGAATGTATACTATATGAATATATGTGAGTTACTGTAAGACAAATGTGTGTTACTACATCTTAAAAAATAATGATATCTATAAAAATCAATAGATATTTATGAAAAACTAATATTTTTTCTTATTGTAACACACATATCGCTCTTATATTGTATTAAAAAAATTTGTTTCTACAAAAATAAATGAATATATTAAAAAAAATAACAACATTTGTTATTACTGTAGCAAACATTTAGCCTTATAATAACATAAATTTGCTCATGTAGTAACACCAAATTAGAGCGAAATTCTTGAATTTGAAAATTATACAGATCCGATCCGACCCATCCCTGTTGACCTGCAAACTTTTAGATTTTTTTATTTTAAAACAATATTGCACCATGTAATATTGCATGTAAAACATACTCCAAAAATATATATTCAATTGTTTTATTTGTTTATAAAAAAAATGCATGTTCTTTCTAGGAAACTATCACATTATTTACTCTTACCAATTATCATGATATTAGTTTTACACTTCTCTTATTAGAACATTCTAATATTATTTATACACTTTCCAAAAAAAATGTTTTGTATGTGGTTTAATGTAATACTCCCTCCATCCATGATAATTGGTCTACTTTGGTTGTGCACGGTTATTAAGAAAAAATAGATGTTGATGTGTAAAAGTGAGTGTATTAGTATAAAAAAATATTTCATCTGTCCCATAGGAATTTGCACACTTTCCATATTTGGGCGTTCTATACAAATTTGCACACTACCAAAAAAGGAAACATTGATTTACGTGCACACTCACAAACCTATACACATATACAACTACTTTATATATAAAACACATTTTTCTTAAAATTGTGTCGTCCCGTAGGGTACAAATTCCTACGGGACGGACGGAGTATTTAATTATTAAAAAAATATTTGATGTGATGTGTAAAAGTGAGTATATGTATATAAAGAAATGAAAATAATGATTATAGATTTTCCATTTTAAGTAGGTGGACTATTTATTGTGGATGACTGTTTAAGGCAATGTGGACCATTTATCGTGGACGAAGGAAGTAGATCAGATGATATTAAGAGGTATTAGAAAGTCCATTTACAAATAAAATGATCATTTATAAAAAAAATATAAAAAATATTCTTTTATAAAAAATACTTTATTCATAAACATATCTCAAAATATTTCATAATATCTTTATATTTTATATTAAATTATCTGAAAGTAAATTACTCCCTTCGTCCAGCTATAAGTTGCTCATTTTGCCATTTTCGTCAGTTCCATTATATGTTGCTCATTTGTTTTTTATTTTTTTTGAAAACTATTATTTACTTTTTTATTTTTATTTTCAATATTTTTTATACTATTTCCTTTATTTTTTTAATTTTCTCTATCACATTATTTATATTTTTTTCATCACATTATTTATACTTTTCAGTTTTATATTAATATGTGTGCTAAAAAACAACTAGCAACTTATAAGGGGATAGGAGAATATATTAAATATTACTCCCTCCGTTCCCTTATAAGTTGCCTATAATTTTTGAGCACGAAGTGTATAAAAATATTAATATAATACAGGTGATGTGATGTAAAAAAATAAAAACGTAATGAGAATAGTATAAAAAATATTGAAAATAATAATAAGCAAGTGAATTGTAATTTTTTAAAAAAGTAAAAAGATAAATGAACAATAATAAATAATTAAATGAGCATCTTATATTAGGACCAAGAGAGTATAAAGTGAGAGAGTACCGTTGTGCGTTATCCAAATTTCACTGTAGCATTTTTTCAAAATATATCTCTACAAAAACTCTTCAAATGACGAATAAGGCCTCGAAGAAATAAGTCACGTGCGTGCACGTGATGTATTTACATGCGATATCGCGTGCCGGCGTGCTCATACCTCTTTCTTCTGTAATACCTAAATTATTTAGTATTTTCTAGAAATGAAAAAGGAAAAAGGTAAAAGAAAATGGGGAGAGGAAGAAATAAAAGGTCACGAGGGTCCCACGTGAGAAGCACACTGACACTCTGAAAATTCTGACACAAAAGAGGGAAAAACTATTGTACCTACATTCTCTCTCACACAGTGTAAATGACTTATTTGTTCCACTCTCTTTCACACAGAGAGGGACATGTGAGCCTAGCATTTTTGTTGCCATTTACTGTCCTGTTTTTACTATTTATTTAAATATTTCCAAGTAACGACGAATCAGGTGACGTGGAATGTTTATACGATATCCTACCTAATTGGAACCTACTGTACACAAACTACTGCACATGATCCTGAGACCCTCAATCGGGGCACCCTCCCTTAATTTGTAGGGTCGATCATGGTGCATTATATTTTTATTTTTTCCTATTTACACAATACATAGATGGGCTGTGTGGGCTTGTTTATATTTATTGGCCCAAAGCCCAATATCTTACCCAGACCATATGACTTTGGGCTCTCCAGCCCACCAATCCAGCTAATTGAACCTATTAATATTCTGCCAATTTCTCGTGTGGCCCCTCAATATATAGTCAAACCCAGTCTTATCTGGCCCATCTCAACACCCACTTTAAATAAAAATATTAATCCCCCGTCCCGTAGGAATTTGCACCCTACGGGACGGCACATTTTTTTAAGAAAAATATATTTTATATATAAAGTAGTGACATATGGGTAAATATGTATATAAATTTGTGAGTGTGCACGTAAATTAATGTTTCCTTTTTTAGTAGTGTGTGCAAATTTGTGTGGGACGTCCAAATAAAAAAAAGTGCGCAAATTTCTATGAGACAAATGGAGTATAAAACTATTCTATTTTTTAGTGGCAAAATTTAGATAAAAACACTAATTCTCCGAATAGAATATACAATTTCAATCAAATTTAAACATTACACTAATTCATAATAGGTAATAGATAATTTTAAAAAATTAAGTATAAGCGAATATATTTTCTCTTACACAAATATTTGTGAGGTACATAATTTCAGAGAAGATTTCAATTACACCTCATTAATAATTTATATTTAAAAAATATAATTTCCAAATTAATAATCTAAACAAACCATATCGTTCACCATAATTTTATAAAATTCAAGTTTCCCATTCTAAGTAAAATTGATAACATAATGATAAAAATAAATATACTTCATCCGTTCCCTAAATTTACTCTTACTCTCCATTTTTGTCTATCCCACAAATTTATTCTTATCCATCTTTTAGAAAATAATATTTTATTATCATGCTCACAAATAATTAATCTATTATCTTGTGTACCCACAATTATTTCACAATATTTTTATTTTATCTTTTTTTTAAAAATTCGTGCCTACCCAAATAAGAATAAATTTAAGAAAAAGAGAGTAACATAATTAGTTTTAAAAATATATAAAATAATATTAAATAAGGATTTTTAGGTTATCAAGCTATCTATATAAAATAGGGTGACCTAGCCCAAACCTACTAGACTAATCATATGATTCAGGCCAGATAAACCCAATACTTTCAAAATAGTTTTGCGATTTCTGCCCGGCTGCAACTATACTCGCTCCATCATATAATTATTTTCACACTTTTTTTTTTTCATTTCATAATTATTTTTACATTTTATAAATAAAAATTACTACTTTAACTTCATTCTAATTATATTCACATATTTACAAAAAATACTGTCTTTAAATTTAATTCAACTAATTTTATTATTTTAATAATACTCCCTCCATTTCAAAATATATGCCACTTTAGCTTTTTATACTTATGTCATAATATAATATGTCATTTTAGATTTCTTTTCCTAAAACACCCAATCAACTTCAATTATCCATTTTTCAATGCATTGCTATTGGTTAAAAATTAAAATAACATTCCTTAATATGCGTAATACATGCTAAAATGACATATATTTTGAAATTGAGGGAGTATAACTTTACAAGTCATCATATTTTTTTAAAAAATTGTGCATTTGTTGAGAAGACACCTCTGGGATGGAGGGAGTATTAATAATCAATTGGCGGAGTAGGATGATGAAGTCATATGTTTATTTTGTTATACGATTTGGATTATAATTAATATTAACAACATTGGGCATCTATTGATAAAAAAAATCATTCTACATTAGTGAATAAATAAGTAAAAATATCCAATTGTTTTATAATTATTATGACTGTTTAATATTTTGAAACCTGATCTAAACTTTGCTTCTCTGGAAAGTTACATGGCTTTATTTTGAATAATTCTTCAGCATTCAAATAGTGAATTAATTATGTTGCAATTTTTTTTTTTAATTCTCAAGGTATTAAGGCTACAATGAATCACATCCTACTAGATAAACAATGTTCATACAAATTGGTAAATCACATTTAGATTTGTGCAATATGCTCAATTAATGGTGTATAACCATTAATATAATTCTAATTTGCAATATTTAGTCCCCATGTTTGTCTGTTGGATTAATTTTGATATGGGTGGCTTACATATAGGTTCAAAAAAGTCACTATATTTATAAATAGGTGCTGTGCAGAAAAAAAAAATATTTCTGTGCAGAAAAAAAATGTGTTTCTGTGTAAATATTTTGAATCTATTTGTAAATATAATGATTTTTTTGAACCTATATGTAAATCATCCTTTTGATATTAATTCACAATTTTAATCATTTATGGCAAATTTCAGCCATTATTTTCTCAAAAGAAGTTGATAATTTGCTGTAAGGTAGTTATAATTATAAATTTGAAGATGTTGCAGCATGCATGTTTTAAATCAGGTTTGTGACTGCAGAATCTTGATTTGGTTTGGTTTTAGAATAAAGTGGCAGGTCAACCCCCAGAACCATGTAATACATCAGGGATGGTTGACCTACTTTAGCCTACCTCTACAAATTACAGTCATTTTTTGTTTTTGTCTTTTATTATTTCCTTTCTTTATAATATTAATGGTCATTTTTTTAATTATCAAAATAGAAATTGTTGTACATGTGCATAATATAAGTTTATATATCTCCCATTTAATTTGGGGTACTAATAAGAAATTGCATTTCATTTAAATTGAACTATTTTACAAAATTAAGATTTAGATGCTCTTACTCATATTATTATTATTTAATCTCATATAGAGTGAAGTGTTTGAAATATTAGTGACACAAATAATTTTATTGACATAAATAAATAAAATTTAGGATACTAGAAATACTTCAAACAATACAATATTTATAATATTAATAATTTAAAATCATTCTTGAATTTGTTATCCAATCATACTATGCAAAATTAAAACATCGTAGCTCTTTAGCATCATACCAGCTTCTAAGTTTCTATCTTTTCAAAACAATATTCCAACTATGAAAAATCACACCATGTGGTGAGTGTGGCTTAAGTTTCATGGTATAAAATTAATAATATTATATATATTTATTTATATTAATTATATGCATTTGATGATATTAATAAATTTGTAAATTAAAATCACGGTGTAAAATGATACAGTATGAATAAAAATATTTAATAGTATTAGCAAATATATCTAATAATATAAATTTTACAAGAGTCCTACTCATTTAACAAGTTCTCTGCAGTCTGGATGCTTATTTTTTAAATAATTTTATCCATCAATTGATATCAGGAATAATTTATTTTTTATGCTTCGGCATTTTGATTAAAAAATTAATTAATTCAAAAGAATTATAACTCACTGATTCATTTCAAATTAAAATACAACAGAATAAATTGATTTATCTCAAATGAAATATTTAAAAACTTAAATGATATGTCAATATTAATACTATGTTGGAATTGCAATATATATGTATGACTTCTCTGTTTGTCCATACATGTGGAGTGGAGAAACTAAAAAAAAACGAGAGAACTTGTTTTATACAAGATGGTTTTCTCAAATGTTAACGTTGTAAAAAGCAGGTAGTTAGGAAAAATTATTAAATAATTTAAAAATAATATTAATTATAATTTTATTTTATTTAAAAAATAATTATATTTCTGTACAACAATTATATGTCTATATAAATATTTTAAATTAATTTATATTCTTTTAAATTAATAGGTAAATAACTCATTAAGTTAAGAATCATAATTGTCGGACAACACGGCGGCAAATGTAGGCC
>JAPKLY010000012.1:2509048-2532271 GCA_026898435.1 Prunella vulgaris
TAAATTCTCTTAGAACAACATAAAAATATTAATTCCTATAATAAACTTTGAATCCATGCACCTAATTTCACTCCTTGTAATTCTTCATCTAGTTCCAACCATTCATTTTATGATCACCAAGTATTTTATTGACATAAAGTTGATATCTTATAAAAATACATCTATTTCTGGTCTTTCACCAAAAAAATTTAGTTATGACTTTAATTTTAATTTTAATTTCTAAATACTTAACAAAATCATATCATTCGAATCATTCAGTTTTAAATTTCTAGATTTTCAAATGAGTCTATCGAAATACAATCTAAATATCAATCTTCTAATTTAACGTATATATTTCGATATTTCGGTATTGTATATGCAAATACATGAATTGAAATTTTGATGTATGGTATATATGTATTGTACCGTACATATTATTCAATTTTAGGCCTCCAAATCAGGGTCTACAAGAACCTGAATTTATCCCAAAATGAGCCAGATTTCTCTAATGTGAGTGTATGACTTTGTTATGTTTATTTGTAATAGACTCATATACAAAGGGTATGTAGATCTTTTTGTTCTTTTATAGTTAGCCCTCTGTAAATAGATAATCTCCTCCTCATTTGTAAAAGACTTGGAATCATATTGAGAGAGATAATATATAAATAGTATAGAGAGCTCTTTAGGGAGCACCTAAAGTCATACTTTAGGGAGGGACTTTCAAGCTCCCCTGTTATTATTGTTGTTTGATTATTCTTTATTTATATACCAATTATTTGTTATCCTATAACGGGGAATACCATGTAATTCCACTTGTAAATCCCGATAAATCGATTACAACAATATGAATTTGTCACGCATAATTTGTGAATCATTTTCTTTTTAAACTCTTAACCGCATTTATAAAAAATTAATTTTACTCTAGTAGTGTTTGAACATTAAATAAAATTTCTCTAATATATATATATATATATATATATATATATATATATATTCATAGGAATATATCTGTAATAGGTAAAATTGTACATTTCACACTTTTGGGGCTTGTTTTGTTTATATGTACGGGGGGGGGGCGGGCCGCCGTCCTGTTATAAGACAGGATTTTGGAAAATTGCATGACATTTACATTGAGTAAAGTGAATTTGTGCACGACAACATCTTTCTCAAGTGGTTGGTAGTTGGGTCATTTCACTCTTATGCTCTCTCCCTCACACACTCACACAAATTATATATCCTACACTTTGTTCAATTAATTACAAGGACAAGGATTCTTAAAGAAAAACCGCAAGGACAAAGGATTATTACCCATGTAAATTTTGGATGTAGTATATAGTTTATAAATGTTTAAAAAAAAAAAATCATTTGATAAATTTTAACCCTGCTTTATTTTAGAATCAATTTTATTTTATAAAACTTGTTCATATATTTATAAATATTATTATTTTTTATATTAAGAATAAATTTTACTCGCCCCGTTCCAATTATTTTTTCCACATTTTCTATTTTAAAAGGTCCCAACTCTTTTTTTCACCAATTAAAAAGAAAATAATTTACACTTACAAAAGTCAATAAAACATACTTTTTATATTTTATTGTTTAATCTTACACTTACATACTTCATATATTGCTTAATCTGTGTGCTCAGATCTTTTGGGAAAAAGGCCTGAGATAGAGGTAGTATAAGAGAATTTGCAAATTTTTTAAAATTGAATTGGTATCCAAACTATTAAAAAAAGGGGAGATCTCATATGCAATTGGTGTACGGTGCACTTACTTAACAGTTAAAGTTGTTTATACTGAAAAATTACAGGTTGATATACTGAAAAGTTGCGGGTTAATATACTGAAAAATTTACAATGTTATCAATTTTTTAGTGTAAATTTTTTCAATACATCAACCTGTAACTTTTCAATGTAATCAATGCTTACTTTTCTGTATAAATTATTTTAACTGTTTAATAAATACATCGTGTTCCTGATACACATGAGACTCGTTCTTAAAAAAAAAAAAAACAAGAATGTAGGGGGGCTTGACAAAGACTAGGTTAAATTACACCTAACCATACTCCAAAGCACTAATGATAAAGAAATAAAAATAAAAATAATCTAAAATATATGGAAAAGAATATGAATAAATAAAGTTATTTAGCTAAGGTGGCCTCAGCCTCATGACTTTAAACACAGGCCATTCCATTTACCCAGCCTTGTTCATAAGCACCTGCAAACAGGAAAGAAAGGGAAACTCTCTCTCTCTCTCTCTCCATCATCATCATCATCATTCCAACCAAAACCAAAAGCAAAAGCAAAAGCTAAAGGAGAAAGAAAGAAGAAGCCCCAATTTGAAAAAGAGAGGGCATAATAAAGAGGCGAAATTGAGAAAGAAGAAGGGTTTTCTGTGCAAGGAGAATGATGCAGACTCAGAGGACACTAGAAAACCAACAATCTCTGATGCAATCGGGTCAGATGTCTGGGAGCTTGAGCTTCAATGGGGCTTTGAGTAAAGAGGACGAGGAGATGTCGAAATCTGCGCTCTCTACTTTTAGGGCTAAGGAGGAGGAGATTGAGAAGAAGAAGCTCGAAGTCAAGGAGAAAGTTCAAGCCCAGCTTGGCCGAATTGAAGAAGAAACCAAGCGTTTGGCCACTATTCGCGAGGTCTCTCTCTCTCTCTCTCTCTCTCTCTGTTCTTCTACTTCTCGAGAAATTTTGAATTTTTTAGAACAGAGATTTGGGGCTTTGGTTTCGGATTCTGTTTTAAGTTTATTCTTGGTAAAATTCTGTTCCTCGTGCTTGTTCTACGGACTTTATGTAGGTGATTATTCATGAGTTTTGCCTAAAATAGGAGAAGCTAGCTTCTTGTGCAAAGTTCCCTTGTTTTTCATGGATTTGTATCATGTTAGGGTTATTAAACGTCTCTTGATGTTGAAATGGGGAAATTTTGATGAACTTATGCTTAATTTATTGAATTTTTGTCTCTTACTTTCTTGTATTTTTTCTGTATCTAAACTTAGATCTTTGAGCATAATAGTGATTATTCAGGTAGTTTATACCTTAATTAGTCTAATTTTTTTATGTAATCATGGAAACTGAAAAAAATACTTAATTCTGCTTTCAAATTTGTGGATTTTTTTTCCCGAGGTAGATTCCCCCTAAAATATTAATAGATCTTGTGATTGATGTCATATACTCCAATTAATTGATTAATTCCTCTGTGCATATTCTTGACACAGTAATAATTCTTACTTTTAAATGTTCATATGTATGAAACATGTTGAGATTAGGTTATACAGATTTTGTTGAAATATCTATGATCACTTGCTCACACCACCGTAAAATTGCCAGGAATTAGAAGCCCTGTCCGATCCAATGAAGAAGGAAGTCTCCTTCGTTCGTAAGAAAATCGATGCAGTTAACAAAGAGTTAAAACCATTAGGGCAAACTTGCCAGAAGAAGGTGATAAAAATTCATCTTATGGATAACTTTTTCGTTTCAAACAATTAGTTTGTCTTAGAATCAAATCCATTTCCTAAATTATTCGGTATTTTATCAGGAGAAGGAGTACAAAGAAGCTCTCGAATGCTTCAACGAAAAGAACAAGGAAAAAGTACAGCTGATCACTAAGTTGATGGAGGTGAGTAAGGCAAGATGATACCGATTACTGATTTAAATCAAAAAATTTTTAAGGTTTAATCTTGTGTCAATCTGCGGTCCTGATTAATCTTTTATGTTAATACACACAGCTGGTGAGTGAAAGCGAGAGGTTGAGGCTGAAGAAATTGGAGGAGCTGAGCAAGAACATAGAAACGATACACATAGCGTAAACGCCTCGTTGACTTAAATTACCTCTGATTTGGATTGTGTGATGTATTTAAGAAAGTCGTATCCGTATTTATATGTTTTGGTGTTGTTGGGCTTGGTTGTATTCAACAGTTTGTTTGATGAATTAGGTGTTGATGAAAGGTGTTCTAATTTTAGGTTAAACAGGTTTGTAACTAAAACAGGTGGCTCTAAACTATGTATTCTTCTAAATTCTTTGTCTTTCTGTTGCCATTTTGTCAGTTTATACTTTCCATTTTGTAAGTAATGCATGTTGACCTTGGATTCCCTGGAACACACCTTTTTGTTATATTGGGAATCTTAGGTTTTGGTTTTGGTCTTGGTCTTGTACTGTTTAGTGTTTTCTTGATTTTTTTTTTCCAAGATCAACTAAAATGATGTCTTTTTATTGTTGGATTTATTATGCTGTCAATTTTATGTATTTGGATTATCAGTTGTGGTAGTTCACATGAAATCATCTATTCCGTATTTTGTGTTTCACTTTGTGGATGAACGACACGTAGAGGGTGAAAAACTGATCTAATTCAGTCGAGGAATCGATTAATAGTAGATGTGGTAGTTAGCTTGTAAGTCAGTTGAGTTGGTTTATTGGTTCACTTATTTTAGTACTGTTGTGAATGTGAATTATGTTTTAAAATGTACAGAAATTTGGGAATTTACAGTTGGAGTTTTGGTGTGAGCCTGTTTTTTTTTTTTTTTTTGGGTTTTTATTAGCCGTGAAGTTAGATTCTTGATTAAGGTATGGTATCATTGGATCCCTATTCCTAGTGCTACATATGATGCTTTGAAGTGATGAAATTGCTCATTGAGTCAAAATGAAGCAATTTCTGCCCATCATATAACAATTCCACTCATCAGGGTCTAAATTTGCCCCTATACCATTTTTCTTGATAAACAATCCCACCCCTTCCCCAATTGTAGCATGCTTTGGATTTGATTGAAATAGATTTGAGATTAATGTTTTTTTTGGGAAGATTACAAAATGGTTCACAAAATTGACAAAAATTATAAATTGGTTCTGTGCATAAAAAAAAAAAAAACTGTGCAGGAAAAAATTATATTTCTGTGCAGATATTATGAACAAATTTGTAAATATAATCACATTTTTGAACCAATATATAAATTATCCATGTTTTTTTTCTTCAAAGAAATTTCTGGTAAATTAGAAATCCAATGTAATTCAAATATTCAATAATTTGAAACTTTTATCTTTCCCTTTCAAAAAGAGAAATAAAAAATCTTTCAAATCACTTGATAATAATGGAGCCTTGTTTTGTAAAAAAAATAAAATTTGTTGGATGAAGAATGTGATGAAAAAAAGAAATTCTAGTAACATCTGTTCGAACAATTCTAAATTTCCAATTGTGAGATCTAAAAAGTATTATCCATAGAGGAAAAAATAAGGAGGTTTTTGGACCTAATTAGAGATTGACATTATCTTTGGACCTAATCGTATAAATTTAGTCAATGTCTTGTTTAGGCGGCAGCTTAAGACATTGTCAATTCTCTTATCAGCAATTTTATGTTTTTTATCGTTTCCATTTTTTTATCTTTCTAAATTTATGCCTAAGAGTTACTTCCTCCATCCTACATATTATCTATGTTAGTTTTTTAAATTTTAGACTCCGTTTATAGGGGTGGATTTAAAATTCGAGAATTTCACACACAAATAATCACTCTCTCTAAATAAGTTAAATGAATCTACAGATACTTAGATATGAGTTATGCTTAAAATTAATGAATTTTAAATCATCATCAAAATAATATCATTTAAAATCCACTCTCTCTATCATTTCCATCTCTATCTCTTCTTTACGTTTTCTCTTCGCTCCAATCTCTTTACAATTCGTGATTAGAAATATGTCTTCTTACAAGTTTTTTTTTTTAAATTCATCTATCCAAATTGAACCTAACTAACTTGAAAAAAATGTGTAGAATTCATGGGTCATCCTAATTTAGCCTTAAGAAATTTAAAAAAATTGTGAAGGTGGGGTAAATAATTTTGTAACAATGCTTCATTGAAAGAAAGAAATTCAAGATTGTTAGGTATCTTAGGGCTTATTTGATTCGTAAGATAAAAATATCCATCCGCAAAAAATATGCATATTTTTTACGCATATATATTTTTATCTTACGAACCAAATGAACCCTTAGTGGCTGAGATATCTGTAGACTAACCTCAGGTAGTTAGATAGTTAATTCTTGGATTGAGTGAAGAAGCGGTAACCATTTTTTTAAGTAACAAAGCTCTGACCTTTAACTACCCTTTCCTTTTATGTAGGCTGTATTTAAATTCTAATAAAGTACACACACCATTCTTGAATCGTACTACTGGTAAATAATCACTACTTTTATTGCTATTAATTTGACAAACTGATTTCTATTTTTAATTGGGCCCCCACTGTTAATACCAGCAAGCACTCTAGTTTAAAAAAGTTTTTAATGAGTCAAAAGTACTATGCCTATGCATGTAGCCCTCTCCGTCTGTCCATATTTTTTTTTTTTCACGTGATTTAATATAATATATCAAAGAATATTTTGGAGTATTGTAAGGTCCGTTTATAATGAACTTTTCAAATATATTCATTTTGTTCATAAACGGATCTCACAATATCTTAAAATATCCTTCGATATATTGCATTAAACCACATGCAAAAAACGTATATAGTTAGTGTACTGAGTGAGTAGTATTTTTACATTAAAAAATGTTAAGTTTTCACGTGATTTTCTCAGTAATATTTTAACGAGGGCAATTTAACACATGTACTGTACATGTGCATGTCGTGATGAGTTTTTTTTCCCCATGAATTAAAGATAGCACCAGTCGAAACGTATTAAATATCAATTAATATGAATTAGTATTGCTTTTCATTATATGTATATTTTGTGAGTGAACGAAACTCTGGTTAAAATTGAAGCGAAATTACATAAGTTGTATGATCAACTTACTACTTAGAAATATTCCTCGTGTAAAATTTATACAATTAGATACATTAATTAATATTATTGAATATATTCAGTAATACTATATCATTTTACACTGTAATTTCAATCTATAAATCTAATAGTATCTGTGAGTATATGTTAGATATATAATTATATCAGTAAATACATCTATAATATTAATTTTATACAATAAAACTTGTTCATGAGTCTCGTGTTAGTTTACATAAACTATGGTCACAACTTGATACATTAATGGACAGAGGAGAATTTATTTTACTTTGAAACATAAACAATTTTTTACTTAATAAACTTCAATGATAATTATCTAACCTCAGTACAGAAATATTGTGTTTACCTTCCTCTTTTATTTTACCTAAAAATTTGAATTTGTAAAAATGAATAAAATCAGTTTAATTATTTAAATTCCTAGCATTACCCTTTATTAATGGACTGAATTTCTCAATTTTCCCTCTAAAGAACATAGAGTCAGAAAACGATTGAATTGGGACATTTAATATGAATATAGTTGCTGTCAGCAAAAATTTTAAAGAGTAATTCACGAGTGCACCTGCGTACACTCCATGCACTTGAAATTAAGAATTAATTTCAATTTAATTAGTGAAATTCTCAATTTTCGTCAAAACGTGATTTTCACTTAATTCTTTATCAATTTTAGATGGTTTAACAACTTTCAAAACAACATTACCGTGACCGCTGTTTGATCAATTTATTCAATGATTTTCCCATCACTTGAAAACAGTGATTTTTGCACATCACTTGAAAATAGAGTTTGGTCAAATTTTTAATAATCATCATGAAGCTTGATAAAATTTTGATTATCCCCTAATCATTACTTCTTTTCATATTTTTTTAATATTTGTTATCTTAATTAAATTAAATGGCAAATAAGGAATTCAATTACAGTATATTAAACATATTGGCTTTTCAACAATTTTTGTCACATTTTACAAAATAATAAATGAGTAATAACCAAAGAATAAATTATTAATATACGAAGAACAAATGAACAATGCACTATATTATATTCAGCAATATCCCAAAACATTAATAAATTACTATATTACAATAACAACTTAACAATACCTGAAGAACAATTAATTAGGTGGGCTAGCTCACCTGACCACCGGACTCTTCACTTGAGTGAGTGACTAGAGTTCGATTTTCTTTGGGAACGAATTAGGAGGAAGATGTAAGGTTGACTTGGAGATATTCTTGGAGTGTTTGGAGACTTTGATGAACTAACTTCTAACTATTAACAATAATTTACTAATACACTCCAAGAACAACTCACAAATACCTCAAGAGCTAGTTGATTTATATCAAAAGAAATAAATAATATGTCCTGATTATAAGCTTCTAATTGAATTTATAGTGTTTCTTAAAATAATTATTTAAGATGTATCATCAAAAGATTGTAAATTAAGTAATATTTTATTATTATTTTTTATGAAAATAAATAAACTACTCACTTCATTTTAATCTATATACTTATTTTTAACCTTTAATAAAATAGACATATATACTTTTGATGCGGTGTATTGAAAATCAACAAAAATGCTTAAAAAAAACCTAGTCAAAGCATGCAATTCTTTCAAATCTAAGTAATACTCAGAGAATAATTTACTAATATTTAAAGAACAACTTAGGAATACATGGAAAACAATTCAGTACTACTAAAAAAAATCAAAGCATGAAACTTTCTCAAGTCTAATTAATATTTGAAAAATAATTTATTTATATCTAAAAAATAACTTAGCAATACTATAAAAATAATTTAAAAATATATGAAAAATAAATTACTAATACCTCAATTGTCAAAAAACTACATAGTGTAGCGTGTGCTTATGTATATTTTTTAAAAATTAATATTAAAATGAAAACTAAACTTAAAATTCAAGTGTAAACAAATTTTTATGAATCTCAAAAATATATAGACAGCTTTGGTACCGTAAAAAAAAGTTTGATTCATTAAAAAATTCAAACATATGAAAAGATGTAACATTAAATTATTTCTTAATTTACCTCATACTTCGATGGCATCCTCTCTTTTCCCTCTTGAAATAGTTTGATATTTTTGAAAATAAAATACATTCATTATTCAGTGATTATTATCTTTGAACAGTTACATAACATAAATTTGGAATCAAGGAGAATTGGCAAATATTTAATATTTGTCTCCCATGGCCCACCACTTACAATGTTATAATATTATATACTCCATCTGTCCACGATAAATGGTCCACGTTGTCTTAAATGGTCGTCCACGATGAATGATCTACTTACCTAAAATAGAAAACTTACAATCATTATTTTCATTTTTTATACACATATATTCACTTTTACACATCACATCAAGTACTTTTTTAATAATTAAATATTTTCTTATACTAATACATTCACTTTTATACATCAACATCAACTTTTCTTAATAACCATGCACAACAAGGGTAGTCCACTTTTCATGGACGGATGGAGTATTTAATAGAAAGGGGCCCATCTTTTATTTCTTTTAATTTAACATATTCTTAAAATAAAATTAACCACACAACTTGTATATATTTAATTTGAAATTCTGAAGTATTCAAGCATTAAAAAGTAAAGTGATGTGACTTGGCTTTCTGCAGATTGAAAAAAGAGAATCAACACCACCACTGTGGGTAATCGGCTTTTCCATAATTATTTGTTGGAAAATATATTACTTGTACGAAACTAAGGTAGTATTTGTTTACGTCTTGAGGTGGATGGAGCACATCCGGATGGAGAAAAAAAGTGGATGGGGCAAATCCTATGAATAATAAATTTGTGTTTGGTTTGAATTGGATGTGGTAGGGGTGGATGAAACTTTATGTCAAATCAATACTTTTTGGAGATGATGATGTATTATTTTATTATTGTTAGTTAGTGGAGTAATGATTGAATGATTGTATATTAATTATATTTTGTTGTAATACATAAATAATTTTTTTTTATAAAAATAACCTTGATAAGTAATAATTTTTTAAGATAAATTAAATTAATAATAAATAATATAAAAACAGTGTATATATAATACATAAATATTTTTAATTTTAAATCACAAATAATTACTAATAGTAGAGATTTTGTTATACTCCAAGATAATAATTTTAAATAAAATTTAAATATATTTATAATATTAATTAATTACATATATATATATAGTTTATATATATTAATAATTAATATATATATATATAATAGGATATTATAATATGTAAAAAATATATAATTAAAATTAATTCTTATTTTATGTTAATTGATATAAATTAAATAAAAATATATATGATATATGTGAAAAAGAGATAAATAAATTGTATTTGATATATAAGATAAAATTGATGTGATTGGTATTGAATTATGTGAAATAGGTTTGTAGATGTATAATAGAGAGTGAATGTGTATTTTGGATGGGATGAGATGTGCAAGTCCGAAAATTGGGTGGATGGGGGAAAATCCATCCCCCATCCGGATGGGCCCATTCGTAAACAAACACACCCTAAGTATCGGTACTTTCTGGGCCACAATTTTTTTAAAAAAAGGTGAAATATATCGAATATGTAGGATGAAAATTGTGAGATAGAAATTTTAAAAAATATTTTTATCTTAGAACATGCAAATTTTTGTGGGACAAAATAAAAAGAAAAACATGTAAATTTTTATGGGACAGATGTAATATTAATTTTTTTTTCTAATAAAACTTAAGTCTCCTATTCAACTTTTTCTTCGTAGGAGTGAAACATTACTATTTGAAAAAAATGAAAAAACGTGAATGTAAAATTAAATAATAAAAAAAAATTCTATTAATTTTTGCAAGTGCAAATTATTTATTTTTGAATGTGAAATTTTTTTGAGACATTTTAAATTAGAAAATGTAAAAAAAAAATTAAAAAAACTACGTAAAAGTTAATATTATTACTAGAGATTCACGACACATAAGACTAACATAATACATTCTCAATATATTTTTGGTGATTAACTAGATAGAGAGTACGCTGAGAAATAAAAAATGGCTAAGTTTGTTGTGCAATCATGTAATTTCAAATTTATTTTTATAAAGTTATACATATTATTACTGAAAAGTGTATTTTTAAAAGTATATTTTTCAATAATAATATGTGTGACTTTTCAATAATAAATGATACTCCTTCCGTTCCAACTCTTTCTTCCGGTTTTATTATTTTTTATGAGAAAGATATAATAAAAGTGTGAAGAAAGAGTTGAGACGGAGGTAGTATAATTTTTTTTAAAATACACTTTAATTATACCATGCATTGATATATATATATATATATATATATATATATATAAAAGATTAAGAAAATAAAAATATGTTTAGATTCTATGTCGCGATTTTTTAGGGGTTGGGGGTGCATTTGTAGGGCAAAGATCTTGTGAATTAATTTTTGAAGGGGTTAGGGGTGCATTTGTAGGGTATATCTTGTCAATTTTATTTATTGCAATGGCTTTATAAATAGCCTTATAGGTATCTTGTTTTCAATTGGATAGGATTTTTTTTTGTATTTTCGATAAAAGAGTTTGAATGAATAATTTTAAAGCAACACTTGTGTAGAAATTTCTACAGTAAAAATTACTAAATATAGATAATTATTAAAACTATCCCTACGCGCAGGTCAACCATTAGTATGCTAAACTCTCTCCCACTCATATGCCTTCCCAGGCCCCACGCGCACCCCCCTCCACCCCTACACGCGCACACACCCCATACACTAATACATATTAATTACCCTAGAACCCACTCAATTATTCTTTTAAAATTTATTTTAGGTTTTTATTTTTTTAAATTATAATATTGATTAAAAAATATTTATTTAATATTATATTATAAATAAATATTTATACATATAGTAAAACATATTTAATTTTACAATAACACATATTTGTTCTAATAGTAACACATATTTGTCTCTCAATTTGTGTTACTATATAGGTAAATGTGTGTTACTATATAGTCAAATGTGTGTTACTATAAGGACAAAATATAAATTTATGAGAATAAATATGTGTTTCTTAATTTATTCATCCCCCATTTAAATTTAGGTATATTGTTTCATTTAATACATATGTTATTATATGAAAAAAACAATTATTTCTATAAAAATAAATAAATATTTGTGAATAATCAATATTTGTTCTTATAATAACACATTTTGCTGTTGCATTATGTAAAAAAATATTTATTCTATAAAAACAATTGAATGTATGTAAAATAACAACATTTTATAAGATAGTAACATAAATTTGCTCTAATAGTAAAACAAATTAGTCTCACAGTTTGTGTTACTATATGGGCAAATATGTGTTACTATATGGACAAAATATATTTCTATGAGAATAATTATTCCTTTAAATCTAGATATATTGTTTCATGTAATACATATGTTATTATATGAAAAAAAAATTGTTTCTATAAAATTAAATGAATATTTGTGAATAAACAATATTTGTTCTTAAAGTAACACACATTTTACTCTTGCATTATGTGAAAAATTATTTATTCTATAAAAATAAATTAATACTCCCTCCGTCCCAAAACTACTTTCACACTTTCTTTATTTGGACGTCCCAACTCTTCTTTCACACACCAGAAAAGGAAACTTTTCTCTCTCACAAAAGTCAATAAAATACATTTTTTCTTATTTTATTATTTAACTTTACACTCACATATTTATTTTTCCTTGGTTCGAGTGCCCGGAACTACTATGAAAGTAGTTCCGGGACGGAGGGAGTATATGTAATATAACAACATTTTATAAGATAGTAACACACATTTGCTCTAATAGTAACACACATTGATCTTCCAATTTGTGTTAATATATGGACAAATGTGTGTTACTATATGAGCAAAATATATTTTTATGATAATAAATATGTGTTTCTTAATTTATTTAGCATTCCTTTAAATCAAGGTGTATTGTTTCATGTAATACATATATTATTATATTAAAAAAAATTATTTCTATAAAAATAAATGAATATTTGTGAATAATCAATATTTATTTTTAAAGTAACACACATTTTGCTCTTGCATTTTGTGAAAAATTATTTATTCTATCAAAACAAATAAATATATGTAAAATAACAATATTTTATAAGATAGTAACACATATTTGCTCTAATAGTAACATATATTTGTTCTTCAGTTTGTGTTACTATATGAGTAAATATGTGTTACTATATTAACATAAATTAAAAACAAAATTTTAATTTTATTATACAATATTATATAATTTATTTTCAAATTTATAATAATTAAAATATTTTAAATTATTTTGTGTATAGGTCTGAGACTTGGAAAGTGGACTTGTGAGTGTGGGGTGGGGGGAGGGGGAGGGGTGAGCGGCAGTGGGAGGGAGTGGAATTGAACTAATCAACTAAGAGTATGTTTGGTTCGTAAGATAAAACTATCTATCCGTAAAAAATATGCATGATTTTGACGGATAGATAGTTTTATCTTACGAACCAAACATACCCTAATGAAATACATAATGATTGGGCGGGCGTGTGTTGGAAGAAGTTAAGGGCGCGTGAGTTTATGTATATATATTTTTTTATTTTTAAAAATTTCTATCATAGGAATTTTTATATAAGTTTTTGTCATAATTTTATTTATACATGAGATGAATCTTTTAATTAATATGTGACATATTTATTTATAAAATTTTATTGAAATGGGGCTCCAGAAATCAACTGATCATAAAATATGAGTATATGTGATATGTAGATTATCTCGTATTAACTTTTGTCTTTGACAAAATTTTAATTGTTCGAATTTTTTTTTTTTATATTTTTATTTTACCAAATATTTTTTTGTCCCTTAACTTGTACCGATTTTATTTTTAGTCCGTTAAATTTTATGAGTTTGAAAAAAATTGAGTTTCACTATTATGGGTGTATTATACACTGAAAATAAAATTGGAGTGTAATAATTTTGATTTGACTCGAATTGTGATCCAATTCAAACTATCTAATTATTGACAATTTGATCGAGTTAAATTGTTACATGCTGATCCTATTTTTCGAGTTTATTATACACAATGTTCTAAAAGTCGGTCAAGTCGCTGACTAGTCGCATAGCCGATCGGATTTATATCAAAACGCCAAAATGTTCAGGTTAGTAGCTGGCGCCTAGAGCCGACTAGGCGCTGACTAGGCCATTCCCGATTAGGCCTGTTTCTTTCTCTTTAGGCCGACCGACTAGGCCGATTCAACTTAAAAAAATTCTAATATTGTGTTGTCATTTTTAATAATCTATTTAATTATTGTGTTTTTATTTTTAATATGTAGAACTTAAAAGTTTAAAATTTAAACTAATGTGTCATCTTTTGATTTTTAAATGGATTAGTCTTGTATGCACCAGTTACACGGTGCAACTCAAGTTCATTTTAAAAAAGTTAAACAGTTTATAACTGAAAAGTTAAACAGTTTATAACTGAAAAGTTAAACAGTTTATTACTAAAAAGTTAAACTATGAAAGATACACTTTTCAGTAATAAACTGTTTAACTTTTTAAAAATGCACTAGAGTTGCACCGTGTAACTGGTGCACATGAGACTTACTCTTTTTAAATTATGACTTTATTGAATTTTGAGTTTCATGGTTGTTATCATTTATAATTTCAATATTGAAAAGTTGTGATATTAGTTTTTTATTACTTTATGTATTATGTATTATTAATTTATAAAATAATTAATTTTATTTATCGATTAGGGGCTTCCAACTAGTCTCCGATTAGTCGTTAGACCCTAGTGGTCTGACCGACTAGCAATTAGCGTTTTTTAGAACATTGATTATGCACATAACTTTGACTCTACCGTTTATATTATTTATTAATTCACAATTACGTGATATCATATATGCTTCATGTTTACATTTTAGATGAAAACGTGTGATTATATTGATGAATCCTAATGAAGTCAAAAGTGAATAGAAACAAGAGGTACTCCAATTTAACTTGTTGATTTCTGGTGTAATCGGCCCATATTGACTATAAATGGGCTGAATAGCCCATATTAAATCAAACTGGGCTCAGCAGCCCATATTATTATATACATGGGCTAAGCAGACCATTTTAACTTAGAGAAGAGATTTTGTCTAGCTAGTAAAGAAATTAAAATTAATGAAAAGAAAAGAAAAAATATTATTGCATCACCTAAGGCGCATAATTACATCGAAATTAGTGAATTTTGGGAATTTTAAGTTATTTGCTGATTTCAATTAATTTGGTGATAGACACTATATATCAATGAGATATAACAACCTTATTATTTTTTTTTCTTTTTTCTTTGTTTCATTTTATATATCATGCTTGTCCTCAAAATTTAGATATAAAAAAAGAAAAAATAGGAATTTGTGAAAGAATATATTTTATCCTATATATATATTATAGATTTTTTTAGAAATTTTACTTATATAAATGATTTGACATTAATTAATTGACACTTATCATTAAACTAAAGAATGAAACAAAAGATGAAACACGAAAATAAAATCGGAGATCCGAGGCGCACCATATGGCATCATGTGAAGAAGATCTAGACCAGATTCTAGTGCTCACAAATAAAGCTAAAACCGATAATTTTGACATTATGGTCAAAACGCCTATGAAAGAACAAAAGATTTAAATCGACGTTTTTGTCGCTTTAGGTCTGAAAATTGAGTTGAAAACAAAAAGAATGAGTAAAGCCCATTCTGCATATCTACAGCCTTTGATTTGTTTTGTTGGTATTAGTTCCTTCCTTCATTCATTAAAACCCTTCTTCTATCTATCATGCATCTGCACTCATATATATTATTATTTGGTATACTATATATAATAAGTGCACTTCATTTTATTTTGTTTCTTCCTCTTTGATAATAACTTCTCTACGTTGAGAGAATTCTATCGCATTTTATCTAAAAATGTGAGTTTCTCTGGTTAAATCAATTCATATATTTAATTTTTTAACATTCCACTACATATAATTAAATTGAATTTTTAGCATTCTCGATGAAAAAATTTCATCTTATTTATAAATTTAAATTTTTAGGAAAGTATGGAAAAAATCATCTATTTAATTCTTATGACCCACGTACTTATGAGATATTAATTTGATTAATATCCATTGAAACAATAACAATAATAAAATAATTATTAAAATCATTGGATACTATTGAATAATAAATTCAGAACTGTGCTCACATAATTAGAGAATATTGTTACCTCGTGAAATTGATATTATATATTGAATGTAAATATAACAATTCGTAATTGAACTCTTATCAACTTCTTCAACCATTAGTTTCTAAATTAACAAATGTAAAATGCAAATATATATATATAAAGTCACACACACAAATGAATATTAATTGGAATAAGAAAAAAGTTTTGTGTCATGATCTGAAATTGTTGTTTTGCGACTAACATAAAAAGTGTTGACTGATGCATGGAAACCCAAAAACGTCATTTGAAAATATGCGTTTTCTTTTCATCTCTCCAATATTCTGAGGTGAACTTAATTTTAATTTCACTCTTCTTTCTCCAAAAGACAAGCTTTCTGGGCAGTGAAAAACAAAAAAAATTGTACTGAAACAATGCTTTTCCTTTGCAAGTAAAAAAAAGACAAAATGCAAAAGATTACCTTTTTTGCGTCTCATTGCATTTGTCCAATTATAATTCTCAGAGTATATATCATAATTTTGACTAACATAGTAATAGTTTGAACAAATTGAATTTCTCTGTTCTAATCAATTTTTTTATTTTTTATTTTTGAAAAGAGAAGTAACTTTATCTATCAAAACTAAGAACACAGAATTAAAAAAAATAAAAATTAATGCATATGTTCCGCAATTAATTGATCTTTTGGCTTTAAAAAAAGAAAAAAGAAGCTGGTAAGTCACGAGCCTCTTTTTTTTTTTGAAGTATATATAATTCTTGTACTTAATGTGCATTGTATAATTTGATAAGTATCATTTTAAATAGAACCATTATTTTTACTAAAAAATATAATTTTTTTTATTAAAAACAATCGATATTATTTTAAAAAATGCACAACATACATATGCTACCATCTTTATAAAAAAAAAAAAAACCGAATCCCGGTGTGTTTTGTTTAAATTTACTAATTGAGAGAGCAAAAAATCTGACAAATTTTAAATATGACGCAAGAAACTTTCTAAATTTAAGTCAATTAAATAGTATAATATTATTCGAAACCATATGGTAATTAATGATACACACGTGATTTTCCTTTAACATGGGTGAATTTTGTTCCCACACCATTTTAAGTGGCCCGTTTAATACTTTTAAATCGAGTAATAATATGTACTCTCCATATAGATGAGTTCTCTCTAATAAAAGCACAAAATCAATAAATTGATAAAGGTGATACTCAGACAACACGAAAGTATAGTAAGAACACTTGTGGGGTAGGAAAAATATAAATTACAAAATCGAAATCCAAAATGATAACAAAACGGCACTGGGTAATTTTCCTTTTTAATATATAATCAGATTTGACAAGTGATATTACCAGTCTTTGTTTTGCTAAAATAAGTAATCCCTCGAGTTGTCACACGTTTTGATATAAATAACAATATGCTATAGGTCTATAGTGTAGACTAGAGCATGTTTTGTTAGTACTATGTAAGATGATAATATTCATTTCGAATGAAAAATGAGTTGGATAAATTATCCTTTTTTTTTTTTGGCATGCAAATAATGCAATGTGGTTAATTTGTGATATACTGATATCTAATGGGTGAAATTAATATATCTTAGGTTAATTTTTTTTTTTTTTTTTGATAGGTAAATGTTAGTGGTTAGTAGTTAGAAGTTAGTTCACCAAGTCTCCATACACCCATATCTCCAAGCCAACCTTATAACTCCCTCCTATTCGTTCCCAAAGGGAATCGAACCCAGGTCACTCACTCAAGTGAGGAGCCCGGTGGCCAGGTAAGCTAACTCACCTGGTTAATATATCTTAGGTTAATTTACTAGTGAAATTACCTAATATTATTGAAAATAATACTTTTTATGTTAATAAAATAATTAATATTATTAAAAGATATATACAAAACATATAAATCAGTTTTATGGGGAAATTAGAAAGTTTGATCATATATTTTCTAAAAAAATAAATAAAAAATCAACTCATATGACCATTGGCGTTGCTCCCTTTACAAAGGGGGGAACCGAGTTCGTGTATCACATCCTCCCCTTTCTCTTTTACTCTTTTATACTTTCCGTCTACTCTACAATCCTACTCCCACACCAACTTTTGAGGGTATATTAGTCTTAAAAGTGGTTATGTGTAAAAAAAATATTTTATCAATATCTAAAATAACATTGTTATAAAAATGATTAGTTTTTCCATAATATCTCTAAATTAAGAAATCTAACACCATCACAATAAACCACATCCAATTTTTTTAATAAAAATAATTAATTGTTAAACATTGAGAAACCTTCAAGCAATTGTGTGGAAAAAATTGAAATAAAGAATGCCATGAAAGAAAATCGTACGTCAAAGGAAAGATATCATCTAACAAAATAGTTATATTAATTGTATTCTTTGTGGAGTACAAGAGGAGCGAATTTCACATCTATTCTTTGGTTGTTTGAATTTAACTAACGAAATTCACTATTAATTGGGATTTTCTACTGTGGCTCACAGTATCCCGATTCAATAAGACAACATTTTGACCTCTTTAATTAGGTGAGTTAGCTCACCTGGTCACTGGGCTCCTCACTTGAGCGAGTGACCTGAGTCTGATTCCCTTTGGGAACGAATAAGAGAGAGTTATAAGATTGACTTGGAGATGTGGGTGTATGGAAACTTGGTGAACTAACTTCTAACTATTAACCACTAACATTTACCTATTAAAAAAAAAACATTTTGACCTCTTTGATAGAGGTTGGAAATGTAAAATTAGGACAACAATATGAAGTGAAGTCATTTGGACTATTTGGAATACTTGAAACAAGCTTTTATTTGAAAATGAAATTTCAGATATAACAAAGATAACAAACACAATCAAGGCAAGGGTGTGGTTGCAATTAATGGTGAACAAAAAAACTGTAGGAAGACAGTCTATTTCGGACTATATTTTAATCCTAGATTGCGTTTCTTATTATAATTAGATTTGTATTGGAGTTGATCTTTTTGTACATGAATTGAAGTACCTGCGTCATTCGAGGTAAGTAAAAGTTTCATCTCTATTCTAAATTTGTGAACAGTATCACATTCATGTTGGCAAGTCACTATTTATTGTTATATTTCAACACTATGATGTTCTCTTCATCCCACATTTATTGTTATATTTCAACACGCTTTGAATGTATGATTTTTTTTTATCTGCAAAAAATTATTATTATTAATATTGAAAAAGGAGTACATGTAATACCCAATAGAAATACAATTCAAATGTCTTTAGCAATCTAAAATCTTTCTAGAATGTGTGGTTGTTTAATATATGAAGTTTCTCTCTCCGTCTATCAAAACTATTCTCATTTTTCTTTTCATCCGCACCAAAATACTTTCATTCTCTTTTAAAAAAAAAAATTTTTTACTACCACATTCAAAAACAATAATTTAATTTATTAATGAATTCCACAATAAATCCACAATAATTTTTTCTATAATATCTCATTTTTCTTAAAGACTCTGTCAATTTCAATGAGAATAAATTTGGACGATAGATGAAGACTTTTTGAAAGAAAATAGTTTGTTATGTGTCTCGTTTATTATATATATAAAGTTATTTTTTAAGGGGAATAATGAGTTTAGTTATGTGAAATTAAAGAATACTATATTACTCTCTCCGTCCCACACGAATTTGCATATTTTTTTTATTTGGATGTTTCGTACAAATTTGTACACTATTTAAAAGAAAATATGGATTTACGTCACTACAACATAAATGACTATATGTAACATGTTATTGTAACACTTTTAGTTTATGTACACATTTTGGTAACATTTTTCTAATTTATATATTATGTAACACTTTATAAATCTGTAACACTTACATGCAACACTTTTAAATAAATAACACTTTTTAGGTAACACTTTTATAAAAGTAACACATCTAGGTAACACTTTCACATAGATAACACATCTTGGGCAACACTTTCACATAGATAACATTTTTTGGGTAACACTTTTATAAAGATAACACATTTTACGTAACACTTTAACATATGTAATACTTTTAGGTAATACTATTTTATGTGTAACATATATACTTTTGTTACACTTGATATTATTATTTAAATATATATATATATATATAAATCTACTTATATAAAATCTACTCAATTAGTAACTATAAAATAAATATAGTAGTCATATATAAACATGCCCTAGTGTATAATATTTTATTATATTTTTAAGTAAATATCTTAATAAACAATTAATATATATATACATTTACAAAAATTCATATACATAAAATTTATCTATAATTTAAAAAATTTATTGCATAATAAAAAATATATTTTTAATTATATAACTATAAACTATATATAATTTATATATTTTTAGATATAATTATATCATTAATAGATTTTTTTTTTGAATGAAATATAGGTAAGAAATAATTTGGTTCATTAAGAAATAATATTTATCATTAATAAGTGTTAATATTCACCATTGTTCTATTTAAAAAAATGAATAAAAAAATTGATAATGAGTTAAATAAAATTGATGTCCAAAATATGTATAATGGACTAGCTAAGATGGTAGGTGTTACAATCTTGAATTCAAGAGGTACAATGATAAAAAAACTCAGGAACACCCTAAAAGTGTTACATATTTATAATAGATAATACTTTATATATATATATATATATATATATATATTAAGTAACACTTTTTTGATGTTACATAGGAGTATCATTTATGTTGTAGTGCGTGCACACTCACAATACACATATTTACCCATATGCCACTACTTTATATATATAAAATACATTTTTCGTAAAAAGTGTGTTATCCCGTAGGATGCAAATTCCTACGGGACGAAGGAAGTATTATTTTAAAAATTATACTCCCTCCAGTCTCACTATAAGTTGCTCATTTTACTATTTTCGTCTGTCCCACTATATGTTGCTCATTTGCTTTTTTTTTATCTTTTATAGAAACTATTATTCACTTCTTTATTATTATTTTCAATACTTTTTACAATATTTTTATTACTTTTTCACTTTATTCTATCACATCACTTATACTTTTTCACTTTTACCTTAATTCTTGTGTTGAAAAGCAACAAGTAACTTATATCGGAATGAAGGGGGTAACATTAAATAAGAATCAAGTTTTTATTAAAATATTGAATTAAATATAAAACATAGATATTAATGGAGATTGTTAGATTTGAAATAGGAGGAACTCAACTATATGAATATAAGGATGCAATAATTAATAGAAATATGAGGAGAATATATTTTTCGCAAAAAGGGTAGAGGAGAAGAATGTGACGTACGTAAATAAGAAAGTGAATCTAAGATGGTGTATATTTGTTCCCTAAAATAAATATAATAAAAAAACTAGATCTCGTCGTAATCCAATAGAAGCGACGTGCACCAACACCTAACAGCGTAAAAAGTGTCACGGGTATGAAGGTATCCTATGCGGCTGTGTGTAGAGGTTTTGGTAAGATGCGACGAGTGTAGGGTCCACCGAGGAGGCCGGACAAAATTCCGACCAATTAAGAGACGTGGAGAATGGGCGTCTTCCACCACGTGTGGAATACTAATACTAATACTAATACTATATGCATGCATCCTAATACGACGGTGCATTTTCTCATATGATTTTATTTCATTAATTATTTTTTATTTCTTTTTTCATTTTTTGTCTTTAATGGAAACATTTTCTAGAAAATGAATATGAGGCCACCAACATCCATAGTAAACGTGGACGTTTATTGTTACATAAAAATCTACATAATTTATCAATATAATAATTAATTAGGAGCTAATTGAGTTGTACAGAAAATGAGAATTTTGATATATTTTTCATGAGTTCATTTCCACCAGTGCTTTTTTTTTTTTTTTAATCATTAAAACATTTCATGAGTTGATTTCCACCAGTATTTATAGTATTACAAGTTCTTGTATTATAGAGAGAGCAAGATAACACTAAATGTTGAACTAATTTTACGTGGTGAAATCTCGACTCAACATGACCTATCCAACTTATTAAGCAAATGTAGACACGTTGTTTGGGTTAGTAAATAAAATGTTATATAGGACACAGATTTTGAAGGGTATATATTAATTTCTTTGGAATATGTGTAAATGGTTATCATAAAGAATTGTCACCTCAGGAACAAAGCATATCTCAAGAAAATTAAAAAAATCACTTTAAGAAATTCCAGAAGTAAAAATCACAAGTATTTTTAATAGAATTCAAATTAAAAGAGTCAAATTTAATATATAATGAGACTCGCCTTTTTAATATTTTGAGAAATTCTAATATAAATTTTTAATTCAACAATGATTTAAAATATCCACACCATATATTGAGTATTTATAGATACTCAAGAATTGAATCAAAAAGTTGTAATTGTCCCAAAAGATTGCAACTCCACTGCAAAAGACACAAATAGAAGGGTTACGACTTTTACCATCAAAGGTGTAACGTTGAACTGAATGGTTAACAACTTCCAACGATCGAAAAGACATTTTTTACATGAAGATCTAGCTCTATCGACTCACTCTCTCTCTCTCTATATATATATATATATGTAAATACTAAAACAAATAATAGTACTAATGTAGTATCATACTAACCAAACTTGGGTTTGGTGTCCCAATTTGGTTAAAAGTAAACTTGAAAAAGTTTAATAAATATTCTTTTACGGGTTGTAAAATGTTATCGATTTTAGACTAGGACATGTTATAGCATTTAATTAGAGATTTAAACATTGTTAAATGTATATTTTAAGCAGACTATATATAATAACTCTTGTTTAATTGTTGTTTTTGTGTCATATATGGGCTACGAGTAACAGCCGGCAAAATAAGTATTTGTTTGGAAGAATATAATTGGTTGCCAGAATCCAACGCCATTTTTGTCTACATCAAAACAGAGAAATCTAGTTTGTATTATTCTTTAACATTCAACAACTTTTTAAAAAAATAAACGAGAAATATCCTTCCACTACAAAAAAATTCGCGATTTAGCGACCGATTTACCGACCGAAAAGTGGTCGCTAAACAGATTTACCGACCGAATTACCGACCGACGGAGGTGGTCGGTAAAACAGTGGTCGCTAATATTTAGCGACCGAATTCCAAATCGGTCTCTAATTTAGCGACCATCTAGACGGTCTGTATGTAGTCGCTAAAAGAACCGGGTGTTGACCCGTTTTGATATATTTACCGACCGTCTTAGCCGTCGGTAATTATATAATTACCGAC
>JAPKLY010000012.1:2537271-2555665 GCA_026898435.1 Prunella vulgaris
GCTTCAAGATGTGGATTGTGAAGCTGATTGTTTAGTCCCTATACATATTAAAATTTTAGAACATTATTGAAATACACATTTTCTAATATGAAATAGTGTTACATACCATTTTTTGGAACCAAAATATGAATTTCTGGCGAACTGCTTCATAAACCTCTGCTTCTGTGATGCCTGGTTCTTGTTGATGAGTTTCCTCACAAAACATCCTACATATAACAAATATTCATATAAAAACAATAACATATTTACAATATATTTGTAAAAATAATAAATTACTCACTCTATGTATGGTTGAACCTCGGGCGTATTCATCAAGACGTACGACTGTATCGTCTCTTCTTCCCAGTCATTTTGAAAATACCGTTTGGTCCCTTTACCCAGTGGTCGACCAGCATGTAAGAATACAGACAACATACCATGGAACTCACGAAGAGGATGTTCTTCTCGCCGGCCATCGTAGTTGCGAGGCTCATTTCTGATCCTGGTTTGAACTTGATCGTCGAAATAATAAGAACAAAATGTTCCAACCTCTTCAGTGAGATATGCATTAACAATGGATGCTTCAATGTGTGTTGTATTTCCAATATTACGTTTCAAGTTGTGCAGATACCTAAATACAAAAACATTCAATTGATCAATATTTAATATAATTAACAAAAAACTTTAGAATAATAATACTTACCTCTCGAAAGGGTACATTCACCTATACTGCACTGGACCACCGTGTAAAGCTTCATACGGTGAATGAACAGGTAAATGCTCCATCGAGTCAAAGAAACTGGGTGGAAAAAACTGTTCTAACTTGCACAGTATAACATGGATGTCTCTATCCAAATGTTGCATGTCGTCCACTGTAATCATTGAGGAAATTAAGTCTCTGAAAAATAGACTTAATTCCGTGATCACACTCCATATATCCTTTGGAAGTGCGTACTGAAAGGCAATCGGTAGCAACCAATGCATAAAAATATGACAGTCATGACTCTTCATCGTAGTGACCTTCCCTGTTTCTGGCTCAAACGACCGACCCATGTTCGACACGTAATTGTCCGAAAAGCGCAAATCCTTCACCCATGAAATATTTTTTTCTTATCTACTCTGGAAATTTGGTACCTTGCTTGTGGCCACTCACCTGCTCGTCGACCACTGGAGAGACTAGGACGAGAACAGAACTCACTTAACTCTTCTCTGGATTTTGTAGTGTCTTTGGTCTTGTCGTCTGTATTAAGGATCGTGTGGAACAAGTTATCAAACACATTCTTCTCTATATGCATCACATCCAAGTTGTGTCTAATCAATAATTTACTCCAATAAGGCAAGTCCCAAAAGATGCTTCTCTTCTTCCAACCTCCACGGATCCCTTTATTGTGTTTCATCCAACCCTTCTCAGTCGTTTTCCACAAGCCAGTTTGAGTAACCTCTCTCAACAACGAATCACCTGAAATAAAGTGTGTATGGTTAAACTAAATTGATAAAACTCTTTTCATAAGTAAGTAGTGATTAAAATATAAACAATATTTATATACCTGTTCGAACTCGTGACCTTGGATGCTTTACATCATTCCCCTTTAGAAAGTGCACTTTGTCCTACCGGAATTTATGATCATTACATAGAAACTTCCGATGATTATCGAACCATGATACCTTTTTACTCAGTGGAAGATAAAATGCATCAGATCCATCCATGCAGTACGGGCAAGCTTGTTTTCCAGCTGTCGACCACCCAGACAACATAGAATATGCTGGAAAGTCACTGATGGTCCATAAAACAACAGCCCGTAATGTGAAGTTCTCCTTCCTGTACACGTCATATGTCTCTACTCCTGTATGCCACAAATATAACAACTCTTTAATCAGTGGCTGAAGGTAGACATCTAGGTTTTGCTTAGGATTCTGAGGACCAGGCACCAAGACAGTGAGAAATATGTGTTGAGGCTTCATGCACAACCAAGGACGTAGATTGTACGGAGTCAGTAACACAGGCCACAACGAATACTTCTTCCCGTGCATACCGAATGGAGCAAATTCGTCTGTGCACAGGCCAAGCCTCACATTTCTCTTCTCACTCGCAAAATCTGGAAACTCTCTATCAAGATGTCTCCACGCATTAGAGTCTGGAGAATGACGCATCTCTCTGGAATTCTCATCAGAACACTCCTCAGCATGCCATCTCATGTCTTTTGCAGTGGCACTCGACTGATACAACCTCTCTAGACGAGGAGTGATAGGAAGATAATACATAGACTTGAAAGATGTCTTCTTCCTACGATCTGAGAGTTTGAACCTAGGGTATTTGCACATCCTGCACTGATCGATGCTCTCGTCGTCGCCCCAAAATAGCATGCAACCGTTGGTACCACAATCAATCTTCTCAAATGGTAAACCCATATCCTTCAAGAGCCTCTTACTTTGATAGAAATTTTCTGGCGCTGTGTTCTCTTTAGGTATGGCCCGTTTGAACAACTTTGCAAATTGATTGTACACTTTCTGACTCACTTTGCCTTTAGTTTTGTTGCACAACATCTGAGCATTGAATGATAATTGTGTCTCAGTATCACAACCAGGAAACAGCTTCTGATCGACAGATTTAAGCATCTAAAAAAATCTCTGCGAACGAGGATTTGGTTCCTCTTCCATGTGGTGACCACCCAAACCAGACTCATCAATCATCGTATGATAGCTTTGGAATTCATCCACCGGTGTCTCAAAGCATGGAGTAGACGAATCACGGCTCGAACTACCAATCTCAAATCTCTCACCTCCACTACTACGAAACTGATCATAGAAGGCAACCACTGTTTCAAGATTATAATTTCACCGGGTTTTGCCATGTACGGTCCAATTGTAATAGTATGGAGTAAAACCAGACATCACGAGATGAGTTAGAACCTCATCAATGCTAAAAAATCTCTTGTTACTGCACTTTTTTTTAACAAGGACATCTAATCTGGCCATACCTATCCATGCAGTGTGGATTAAGAGAGACAAACTTAGTAAACTCATGAATGTTCTTGTAAAATTCAGGGTTGATCGATCCTTGTATCAGACGAGGCATTTCATACATCCAACGACGATCAGAGAGTTCCATCTGATTTAAATTAAGAATACACCACATTAGAATTATAAAAAAATTCGCCAGAGTTTCGACTGTAAACAATCATATCCGATTTTTTAAAACAAAAAATCCAATATATATAATCATACATCAATTACACTACGAAATCTAACAAATTAAATTAGGATTAATCTACAATAAAAATAGATATATCCATAAATAATTAATGTACAACATGCAAATAATATTAAACTTAAACGGTAAAAATATAAAAACGTACGGTCAAATTGAAGCAATGAGCACAATGTGACAGTGGACCCGAACGATTGCAACCAACACGTTGAAATAATATTTCTTCACATTTCAGAAATTTTTTTAAGGTTGGGGGGGGGGGGGTAAATTTTCGTGAATGAAAAGGAAAGAAAAGGGCAGTGGCTATTCTATATTAGAAATTTAGCGACCGCATTTTTATTTTACCGACCGATTTTTCGGTCGCTAAATATGAAAATCGAATCTGGCAATAATTGCCCACCTACCCGCTTTCGGATTTTAATTTTAGCGACCGAAAAAGCGGTCGGTAATATAAAAATAAACTACCGACCGCTTAATCGGTCGGTAATATTGTCAGTCAACAATTTACCGACCGATACGGCAGTCGGTAATTTATTTTTATATTACCGACCGCTTTTTCGGTCTGTATTCAGTCGAAAACTTTAGGGTTTGACCATTAGTTAATGTCGGTCGCTAATCGATTGTTATTTACATAATTAGCGACCGATTCTAAGCGGTCGGTAAAACCCGCTTTTTTTATAGTGTTCACGTTGCGTTTCATAATCCTTGATATTATAAGTGTCAAATCTTGCAATTTATTTGATGTTTTGGAGCTTCAAAGTTGACTAATAATCTTTTATTTTTTTCCAATTAATTATGGGATATGTTATTATGTTCCATAGTAAATTTATTACTCTCTAAGAAAACTAAAACACTTTAACAATATCTACTTTATTTCAAAATATTTTTCATTCATTAGTTTAAAAAATTAATAAAATAATTTTTTTAAACAATTGTCTGTTTAATCCAAGACAAATGGAGCATATAATTTTCCACTCTTGCAAAATTATGAAGAGTAGATATTAATGTAGGAGACGGGGAGGGAGTGGTAAAAATTTAAGTTGTCCAAGACATATAATAATTGAGATTTAAAGGAGATAAGGCCTCCACATGTTCATGGATGTATTTTGGGGCGTGCAGACAGTTGTTTTTTGGAATTTAAAATTTCCTATTCTATATATAACTTTTTTGTTTATATCTTAAATTAATAGTAGTAAAATTTTGGTACATTTCGCCCCTTGAAACAAAATTTTAAAGGACCAGTTACGAAATAATACAAAAATAATGCACTATTTTTAAATATGTATTATATACAAAAAAATAACTCTATTATTTAATTTATGTTTATATTATATATTTATTTGAAAATAGTGTATTATTTTTCTACCAATATGTGATTATTTCAATTTTAAATATATTCCCACACATGTTAGTAAGAAAATGAAGTCGTAATTTGAGCCCTAGATGGGAGGTCAAGTTCCACATGCTACATATATATAGTGGACAAACTCAGACTAATTAACTATTAATCACCTAGATTTAATCATCTGAACGCCTTAATTATAATGATTAGAAAAGACGCAATATATAGATACTTGATGAAAAGATTCTCACCTATTGTAAAATGCAAAATAATTCAAGTTAGCTAGGGTATCTTTGTGAGACCATTACGCTGAATATATGATGCGATTGCAACATTAATTAATTAATTGTAGTTTAAAAAAGAAAATTTAACTTATGAATTTTAAGTCAAAATTAAAAAAAAAAAAAAAAAGTCTTCCAAATTAGTTTGGTTCATTTTTTTTGAAATGTAAAATTTCATTATATCCATTCCTTTATTAAAAATAATATAGTTTACAATACTTTATTTTCATATTTAATTGAAATTGTTATCAATTTTATTTATAAATTATCAATACATTCATAAGTAGATCATAGACAGTGATTAAGAAAATTCCCTCCCAAATACCATCAAATACTTACATCCATAGAATCTTCTGTTCGGATTCATTTTTGAATATGATGTACAAACCATACAACAAAACCACAATGACACTTAATATTGTGCTCGAAACTCATTAATTCATACGAATTTCTTGAAGACATCCAATTTCCTTTCCGTACAATGAGTATGCGCTCAAAAAAATTTAGGCTTTTGGATGTTTTGATTTGGGGATCTTTGTTCCTTTTTCCCCTAATTCTCTTAAGCCCCGATGCCTAAATTTGATCGACTAGGGTTTTGATTTGGGAGAGAATTTACGATTAACCCTGTATTTTATCCATCAAGACCTAATTCCCTCTAAATACCACCACGCCAGTATTTCGCTTAAAAAATAAAAAATTGTTCTACGTGTGTATTACCGGTTGTGTGATTGGTTATAGTCGGTTGGAGGACGAAAGCCATAATTTTTGGTAAGTTAAAGGACGAAAACAAAAATTCAAAACTTAAGAGGACGAAAACTATAATTTTTTGTAAGTTAAAGGACGAAAACAAAAATTCAAAACTTAAGAGGACGAAAACCAAATTCAACGAAACTTATAGGACAAAAATGCATATTTTCCCTAGAAATATTTCACCTAGGCGGCACCTAGGTACTAGATGGCCACCCGTCGATCTGATTTCTCAAAATCCGTTCTCTAGACATTTTTGGTGATTAGGCACCGTCTAGGCGGGCCTAGGTGGCTCCTAAGCGGCCAATCAGCTAGGCTAATTTTTTATTTTTATTGTTCGATTTATTAAAAAAAAAATTACTAAAAAGTAAAAATAGATTGAGAATTAGTTCTAGTCACTCGCTTTCATCATCGCTTCCTCCCTTGTTTGTGATATATATATATATATATATATATATTTAATTGAAAATTATACATATAAACCTTCTTTGTAGATAAATTTGGGCAAAAATTAAACATACATATACATTTATTTGATTGAAAAATCATTGATGATAATTTATTATGTGATTTTCTAAATTAAAAAAAAAATCTGGATGGCACAAGTACTAGGCTGCTAGAATCCTTGGAACAAGCTATTTTTGACTTCTACACTTTTTGTTTGAGAAAAGAAACTTTAACCACTTATGTTATATCACTTCATCGGTGCGACACTACCCAATTATACCACCAACCTATTTACTCTATACGTAAACTACAATCAATATTCATTTAAGCATAGATAATAAAAATTTGAACCGAGAGAGTATTATTTGTAATTTTCCATCAGAATGATTGTTTTCCATGAGAGGGCCACATATGATATGAGTTTGTGTTAGTGCTAATTATGTTAATTTTAAAGAAACAACTTAAAGTCGAGATTTTTTTTAATTTTTTTTTTTTTTTGTAATAATTTTGTCATTACCCTGACAACATATTTTATCATCTATATATGAAAAGAAAAAGAAAAAAAAAAGGAAAACGACTTGGGACAAAGCCCCAAAATTGTTTTAAAGGCTTAGTGGGCTTAGTCCAAAGACAATTTGGCATTTATTTATGTGGGCATTTTGTTGCTTTCAAAAGATTGAAAGTGTGTAATTTGTTTTTAGGTTTATATATTTTTGTCACTTTTTCCCATATCTTTTTCAGATTCATTCACAGGTGTAGAAGCTACGAATTTTTGGGGTCAATGCAATTAATTTATTACAAATTGGAGAGCCATGCCGATTCTGTTAAAATTATAAATGAAAAATTAATTATAAATTTATCATAAATTTGTCTGCTTCATTGACACCAAAACAATTCCAAGTTTGTCTTTATTATGTGACTGTAATGTGTGTTCACTTAAGCAGTTTAAGTCCACGGTGATATTATTTGACGGTTGAAAATATCGGTATTAATGGAAATATCACGATTTTAAATTTATTGAAATATCGATGGATATATCGATATCTATGAATTTGAAAATTATAAAAAATTTAAAAGCAAACATTTAACACATAAATATAACAAAAGAGTTTAAATTAATTTTACAATTGCAATAAATTTATATACTTACAGTCGTTTCTACCCAATATAAATATTGGTGATTACGAAAAATAGATATATCGAATAAATATCGGAATATTTCATCCTTGCATGTAACCTACCTTCTAAATCTCTAACACATGAACTTATAATTATAGTAATTGGTCGAATATATATCTTTTTGACAAGTGATGATATTATTAATTTGTCTACGCATGCTCATGAAGAGGACAATAATTTGTGATTCTCAAAGTTGAAAAATAATAAAATTATACGATTATAGTATTTAGAATTAAATAAAATGATTATTGCGATTTCTGATGAGTTTAGTTTATTTTATTGAATTGTTATCAATTTTTTTGAAACAAATTAATAATCACATAGTTTAAAGGAATATTATGAAAAGCAATTCTTGAAAAGTTAATTTTCCTTGGACTCGTGCTGTGCAAACAAAAAGTGTGTGAAAATTAAGTTAGACCGCATTCAAATTCAAAAGTTGTTCGGATTGGCGTTAACTCACACTCTAATTTTGTATTAGTACTTTCATTTTTAAATATTTACATTTTCAAATCTTTCAATCCATTCAAAAGAAACCTAATATTTTCTTTCATTGAAAAACTAAAAGTGAAACCTACTCTTAAATTTTAAAAGGGACATTTGCATATTGATTCGAAAAAATAATTATATTTACAAATACGTTCACAATATTTGCACAGAAGTATATAATTTTTTCCTATATAGAAATATATTTTTTTCTACAGAACCAATTTATAATTAGTGTCAATTTTATAAACTATTTCGTAATTATTCCATTTTAAAATGATATAAACACACAAACCTAAACTACAAATATTCTACAAATATGCATATAAAAAAATCAGGATAGAATATACCTACATATGCCCACCAAAATTTAATGACTCCCAAACATTTTAGGCAAACTGATGCCAATTCTAAATGTAAACAAGACACACCAAAAATTTATGGTTGATGGAAGAGTACATTTGTATTCACAATTTAATGTATGATTTGGAAATTTAGGTCGATCTATCGATTTTTTCTTTTCTTTTTCTCCAATGAAAAATGTGATATGTGACATGAAATCAGCTCATATGAGGTTGTAGGTGCAGTTATTCAGAAGTTGACGTTCAATTTCATGTTTTGAAACCAAAACCGCGCACATCTTTGTTATTCTATCACATAAAATGTTTTGTTAATATATTTCATTTGAACTCCACGATCATCATTGTAAAGATAAAATTGTTAATTTAGAGGTATAGTTGTGTTGTTACAATTCTGTTAGCTTATTTAATATGTACATTAATATCTTATAGACAAGGTAGTAGATAGAAATATTCATTGACAGTTTTCTTGATTCTTCCAACATCTTGATTGAATCTCTTTTAATACAATTCCTTCATATGGTTCTTCATATGGTATCACAGCTTTATGGAGTTCAATATCCACACAAGATTTAAACAATTTATAGTAAGTGACCAAAGATGAACTACCCTTAGAAATGGAGCTCAAGGATTTTTCTAGCTCATATACCCTAGTATCATCAAACTTAGTATATCTAGCATGGAGTTCATCCCATACCTCTTTGGCCGAAGTAAAGTATTCTAGGGTCTTCATAATATTTGGCCAAGTTATTGTTAAGTACAAAAGCTTACCAATAATCTTTGTGTATTATGGATCTTGTAGTAAACAAGCATCAGAATTTATAAAGCTTTGTTTAGAGTCCATTGGTGTAGAACAAGGTTCACATCCAAGATAACCACAATCTGTTAACAAATCTAAAACATACTTTCTTTGACATAACTGTAGGCCTTTATCATTGCGAGCAACTTCAATTCCCAGAATATATTTCAAAACACCAACATCTTTAATTGTAAATTTGCTATGCAAGTAGGCTTTTAGAGCTAATTATATATCATTTACATTAGCTCCATTAATGATAATGTCATCAACATAACAAAGTAGAATACTAAAATCAGAACCTACTGTCCTAGTAAATAAGGAAGTATTTATCTTGGATTGTACAAAACCATTGGATATCAGTGTGTCAGAAAGTTTATTGAATCACTGGTTAGAAGCCTGCTTTAGATCATACAAGCTTTTGTTTAACTTAAATTAACAATTTTATCTTTACAATCATGCTTGCACAACCATATGGGTTGTGGAGCTAAATTCACATTTTTTGTATCACATGTTTACTTGATTGTGTGTATATTATTGGGGTGGTTACAAAAGGGTATTCTTAAGACCTAAAATACAATTAAGAGCTTGTCTTTTGAATCATTACAATTAGAGTTGACAATTTCAGCTTGGTCGATGGGCTGGCCTGGACTACTTGATGTATGGGCCGGGCTGAAAATAAAATGACCCCAAAAAATTGGGCCGTGTTTGCCCGGCGGGCCACGGGATGGCCCATTTGGCCCGAGTTAATATAAATATATAATTTATTTTAAAAAATACCTAATTATATTTGTAACTTGCATTCAGTTTTTTTATGTTTTTATTTTAATTTTTAATATTTTATGTTTGTATAGATATACAAGAGACGGAGGAGGTGATATATTTGTCAAAGTAGGATTCCAATATTGTGATTGACGATGTTTGAGACATTAAATCGTTTATGAAATTAAAACTTATATGTTATTATTTTTCTGGTCGTTGGACAATGAACCTATGAATTGCTTATATTATATTAGGACACTATGAGTAATGATCTTTATTTCTGTTTGAATTTGTGGTTTTAGTTCTATTTTATATATTTGTGTTGTTTGTGGATTGTGAAAGTATATGAGTTAATAGTAGTGAAATAGTAATTATAGCATAATTTTTAAAATTATTATTTAAAAAAAAATAGGCGGGGCTGGTACTAGACCTGGGCTGGACTGGGTTCATTTTTTACAGGTCCGAATGAAAAATGGGCCGACCCGACCTGGCACGTGAATGTGAGGTGGCCCAGTGGGCTGGGCCAGGCCCACCCATTTGCCAGCTCTAAATACAATTAGGGGCAGATGGCCTAAATTTTAAATAATTATTGTGTTTGGCCATAGTATAATTTGATATGACAATGTCAATGTTCATGTAGAATTTTACTGTTCACATCTATAGAAACATTTTTCCGGTCAGGATTTTTCCGGCGAGTCGTGACAATACTTTTGAGTATGCATATGTACTTTTGAGTTTTTTTTTCTATACTTTGTATGTCACTTTTCACGTTTCCGACCGATATTTTTTTTACGGCAATATGCGACAATATTTTGAAATTATTTACAATACTTTTGTGTTAATTACAATACTATTTATAGATAAAATTTCAATATAATTTACAATACTTTCAAATTATTTGCAATTATTTTGCATTGTTTTATAATACTTTTGTAATACTGAAATGCTACATTACAAAGAACAAAAAAATAAACAAAAACTCAATATCATCACCCAATATCAATAAACCCAGTATCAACAAAAGACCCAATAAAAAAGAACACTTCAAGAAAGTTTATTTTCCTTCAATAATTTGGTGTTGGTCAATACAAAATTCAACACTATTTACAATACTTTTATGTTGTTTAAAATAATTTTGTGATACAGAAATGCTCTGTTACATATAAAAGGCTCCCTTACAAATAAATGATCAATTACACAAAAATTCACCCAAGAAAAATTTCTTCTCTACGGTCCTGCACCTATTTCATCCACATATTTCACACAAGATCCAACAAACACATTAAAGAAACAAATTTTTTTCCTTAAATTACTAGGGAAATATCTAAAATTTGTTTCATACATTTTACCAACGTAAAACAGCAGCGGGTCACAAATTTGCAAACACTTGAAGACTAGCTTGAAGCTGAAGCAACCTTGTCTCAGGCTTCAAATATTTCTTATTATTATCCCATCTTTCTCAAAAATTCCAAAATACTCTCGTAGAACATCCACACCCACCTCCGCCTCCACCCCCACTTAACCCCGTCACTTGAAACCCCCAAAACTAGAAACCCTAGTCGCCTGAAACCCCCAAAACCAAAAACCCCCTTCGTCTAAAACTCCTAAAACCAGAAATCAGAACGCGCCTCCACCCATTTCACCACTGTTGCACCACCATATGTCTCTCCACCCCCACCAAGAAAACGTTGCCCCCATCGTTGTACCACCACTAAGAGACAGAGAGAGAGACAGAGATGTGTGGTGTGTGGTGTCAATACTATATATATATATATATATATATATGTCTATGAATGTGTGATTCAAATTAAGTAAGATGTGATGTGATGTATAATGTAGCACTGACCGGTGGCAGGGGAAGACATATGGTAGGATACGTAAATAAGTTGAACTTTTTGCCCCTAATTGTATTTATTTTGCTCTCATTTGTAAATAAAATAAAGTGGGGTCCTTCATTATAATTTGAGTTCTTTTAATGTTCTTCGGTGTAATAAATCCTATATTATTTAGATTTTCAATTTAAAATATTATCTGATTAATATATATAATTTTGAGGTTTTTTTCTTTAAAAATAGAC
The DNA here is from genome assembly GCA_026898435.1 of Prunella vulgaris. Classification (NCBI taxonomy): domain Eukaryota; kingdom Viridiplantae; phylum Streptophyta; class Magnoliopsida; order Lamiales; family Lamiaceae; genus Prunella; species Prunella vulgaris. The sequence continues at coordinate 2,548,932 of JAPKLY010000012.1, forward strand.
ACCAATATTGAATAAATTTGAAACACAATTATTTTCCTCTATCATCTCCTCATTTGTTTTATCTTCTAATTTCTTTCATGGATCCAAGTTATCAAAACTCCCAAAATTATCCAACAATGTATTATATGAACCATTTTCATGATATGAACTACTTTGTGATACAAGATTTTTTTTTTTTTTTATGAACTCCCAAAACATACTCAAACTATCCCAATTTTCAATTTTTCAAATTGTTGTATTATATTTCACGCACCTATTATTAATTTGATTGATGTATTTCAACTCTTGTTATATTTAATTTTGTTATTGAAATTATTGTAATTTTTTAGTATTTGGTAATTTTTTTATTATGATTACAAATTTTAATATAATAAAATTTATATATATATATATAGTAATATCTAATTACTAGAAAATAAAAATATAATTTATTTAATAAGGGTGGGCGTTGTGAAGGTTTATTGATAAAATAGACAAAAAAGTATGAGATTGAATATGTAGAAGAGGAAGAAATGTATTACTCCCTCCGTGCTACTATATATTTTCATTTTAACATTTTCGTCTATCCCATTATATGTTTCTCATTTCTTCTTTTATCGTTTTAGAAATTACTATTCACTTTATTATTATTATTATTACTACTTATTCACTTTTTCCATTAATCATTTATATTTTTTCACTTTTGTCTTAATCTGTATACAAAAAACAACAAAAAACATATATCGAAACGAAAAAAGTATTTATTATAAAATTGGATTGTAGAGAATTTGAGATAAATGTAGTGTTAGAAAATTCCAATCATCGAAAAAAATTGAAAAACTGAACCGAACCGATAAAATTTGGTCCATTTGGTTCGATCCTAAAAAATTCGGTTCAAAATTTTTAAAAATTTAATCTATTCGGTGCGGTCTTATTTTTTTCGGTCTATTCTGTTCTGATGATCCAGAACTGACCGAACCGAATAGACCAAATTTTAATTAAAAAAATAATATATATATATATATATATATTAATGTTGTGTAAAAATTTGAATTTTAATGAATTTTATTAAATTAATATTGTGATTTTATTAAACTAAATTGTGTTGTATTTATTTAAATATTGATTAAATTTATATTGTATTTTTTTTAATTTATTGGTATTGAAATAAATTTTATGATAATATTATGTATAATATTTATTTTGATGAAATATAGATTTTTTAAAAATCTTAAATTATTTGGACCGAATTGGCCGAATCGAAATAATTCGGTTCAGTCCATACTAAAAATAAATTCGATTAATTCGGTTGGATTTAATTTTAGAATGAACCGATTGAATAGATCGAATGACCACCCATGATTGTAATTTGAGTTATACTAGTAACTTTTATTTTTATATTTTCGAAGGGGAAAAAAATGTTGGGACAATTGTTCATCTAATTGTTTCGTCCACATCCACAGGGAATTGCATTAATTGTCGTACGGTAGACGAAAAATAATCTGTATTAAATTCGAAAACACTGGAAAAACAGATTCAGCTGAAGCAGGAGCAGAACAATTAATAAAAGTGAGGCTTGACCTACAACATTGGATCCTCTTCATGGGCGACACCTTCTGTTCTTGGTCATTGTGTAAAAATTTATACTATTATTTTTTTTTTTTTAAAAACAAATAGTATTTAAAAAAATGAGACAGAGATAAATTGTCTGTTAAATTGCACATACATTACATACATAGAAGATCCAGATAAAAATAAGTAAACCTTATTGATATGGAACTTTCCTATGAGACCTTTAGCGGCGACACACGCTGTCAGAATTAATTTTATTTTTTAATCAAGATAATGTACTATTCTTAGATTAAATCTTGAGTAAAGACATAATATAAAATATGTTATTAATTGATTAAATTATTATTATTATTATTAAAAAGTAATAAAATTTAAGAAAAATTGATAATTTTTTTGTTAAAAGTAATTATAATGTTTTATAAAATATATATACATTGTCATATTTTACTAAAAATCTATATATCACCAAATCTTTTTAAAACTTGATAATATTTTTTTGATAAAAGTAACTATCATTTTTTAAATATTGCCACATTTTATTATATTTCTATTATTTTCTTTTGTCAAATTTTTAGATCACGAAACGGTCTCATGCAATTATTTTTATAATTCTTTAAATAAATACTATGCGTTACTTAAATATAATATTAAAGTTTTGTCTTAAAAATAAAATAAAAAAACAAATTCTTTGATGTTGTAGCACAATTATATGTGGGCCGAAATTCCCAAGGCCCATGAGACCTGAGTCAACGGTACCATGATCTAGCCTCAAATCAACAGTCAAGGACCTTAGAACGAGATCAACGACCTTAATTCTACAAAAATTCCCACCATTATGTGTATACCTCGGCAAAGTCTAGAAAATCTCATTGGCCAAACGATCTGCTCAAACCCAACGAGATACAAACCTCACTGGACCTCGACGAGATCTAGTGAGCCTTGAGAAGATAATCTCGTTGATCTCGCATAACCTAGGCAAGCATCAGTGAACTACTACCTTGAAAGTCTTGAATCTCGACAAATGAGGTGATGTCTAGTCAGCAGATAAGATTGAGTTTCCTCATACATTTCTCAAAGAATCTCTTATAAAGTCAGCGAGTTAGTGTCCACCCTAAAAAAATATTTATCCAGTTTGCAGAAGATCTCGTACATACTCTAAGGTATCTTCAATTTATTGGAAAAAAATCCCTCTGTATAGATGATTTAGTGCAGACATTGCAAGAGCCAAAATCGTTGCATTTAATGCATGAACTGTGTTAAAATACTAGAGGACTACAAGTAACATTCTGTGTACTATAAAAATAATATTTATGGCTTATAATAAAAATATCACAAACTAATAAAAAAAAATCACAAAGTTTATGCACAAATTTGACAAATATCTATTATATTTATTGCTTTAGTGTTAATGTTCTTCAGCATTTAATACTTTCAAAATATTCGATCTCAATCATCCATATTTATTAGTTGTTAACTTGTTATAGAAGGTTAGCCACATTAACCATATATATTTTATGAATAATGGATCTACTATATAATAACATTTGATAATTTGCTACAATGTTGTACATTTGAATATAGGTTATTTTTAAATTCAAATTTGAAATGTACATATTCTTTTGATAAAAAGGTGCTTGATTTAAGAAATATATATATAAATGATTGTTGATGAAAGCGAGCAAAAATATTAATTGCGCGATTAAAAATGGTGTTAGACGATCAAGATTAACTTAAAACTAGGTGGGAGACACCCTATATACATGTTGCTGGAAGAAGATGGTCAAGGGCGAGCAACACAAGATTTATGTCTCCAAAAGTTACTCGTCTCTCACTGAGAGGAGCCGTAAGATAAATATTGTGAGCTGCTCACGCCCACCAGCAACAGAGGCGGCAACCGCTCAAGGTATAGTTAAATCTGCTCGCGCCACTATTGGAAGACTTCAAGAATCGACCATAACATATTCCCGAGTGTACTTAGTAAATCAATCCCTTAATTACTACCTTTAAGATAAATGTGACAAGTGTAAAGACACTTGTCGCATAGTTAGGAATTCATTAACTTTAATATCGTCATCTCATTATTTGTAAACCTATAATAGGTTATTTATAATTTTATACTCAATTAAAGAGATTCCAAACTCATATTTTTATAATATCTTTCTAGCAAAATTCCCTCTATCTTTTCTTTTACTCTCACTTATAAACACAATCATCCCAACAAATGTTGATGATTGTCCAGCTTAATTAGCCACATTTAACCATAGAGTTAACATACATCATCAACAGACAACAATGATCATTTGATCCTTTTCTTTTCCACATTTGAAAACAACTAAAACTCTCACATCATGATATTTAAGAATTAAAAGAATTTACGTGAGACCGTCACATCACATAACTTGAAATCGATAAAAATATAATAATAAGATTATAATAAAATGTGATAAATATTTTTAAGAAATGTGATAATCACTTTAAAAAATATTATCATTTTAAATAATTCGATGAGGTTTATAGTTAAATGTGACAATATTTATAAAAAAAAGTGACTTATTATAACAAAAATACTATTCAATCATTTTTTTTATTTAAACTTTATTACTTTTTAAAATAATATTTTTTAATTAATAAGTGATATATTTTATATTTGTCTAATATCATGTACGGGTGTAAATGAGTCAAGCCGACTCGCAATCTACTCGTGCTCGACTCGTAGAAAGATCAAAATCGACTCGAACCAAATCGAGTCGAGCTCGAGTTCGAGTTTATAAATACTCGGCTCGAGAGGCTCGCGAGCCTAATCGAGCTTGAACAATATTTAATATTTTTTCATTAATTTTTATATATAAATAAAGTTATCGAGCTCGAGTCGAGACGAGCTTGAATTTTAGATAAAAAAAAGAGCTAAAATATATTAAATATTTTATTTTATTAAAATAATAAAATTGTCGAGTCAAGCCTAACTCGAGTTATTAGCCGAGTCAAGCTCGAGCTAAAAAAATCAAGTTCGATCGAGTTCAAGTTGCGTTTCGAGCTTTGAGTATTGCTTTCGAGTCGAATTCGAACTTAGCACTACTCGGCTCGGCTCGACTCATTTACACCCCCTCTCATCCAAGTCTCTCTTTAAAAATTGTTCCATTAATTTATGGTTAAATAAAATCATTTTCTATAAGCATAATTAATAGGAAGAATTTCATATTAGGACCTAAATTTTAAGGTAAATTTCAATTTAAGATTTTAATTTTGAAGTGTCTCAAATTAAGATCTACATTTTGATTATTTCTCAATTTAAGATCTAATTTTATTATTTTTGTCTCAATTCAAGGCCCGATCCATTTATCTTTATTTTTTAAAAGTTTCACTAACATAATCATTTTTTTGTATATTTAATTAATTTTTAAAGTATAATATATCAAACATAATTTTTTGTATTTAATTAATTTTTTATATATAATATATCAAACTAAAAATAAATAAATAAAATTTTATGCAAGTATTAAACATGCTTTAAAATTTATTTTTTCTTGTTGAACGATGAATTGAAAAAAAAAAATTACATCAAATATGAATATTAAATAAAATTATATATTTTAAATCTTAATTCGAAATAAAATATTGTTATGCTTTGAGTTTTTTTTTATAAAAAATTAAATTAAAATAAAGATAAATTGACCGGACCTTGAATTGAGATAAATATAATAAAATTAAATGTTAAATTGAGAAAAAATTAAAATGCAGATCTTAATTTGAGACACTTCAAAATTAAATTATTAAATTTGAGCCCTATTCTTCCTAATTAATACTATAAAATAGATGAGCAAATTAAAGAAAATTCACGGTGAATTATGTAATGACTTTTTTACACATCCCAAAACCGTGTTTGTGATTACTCTGATTTCTAACGAACTCATTACGATATCTAACTTTGAATAACTCAAACCTAGTTCACTTTTTTTTCAAAAATAAAAATAAAAATCCTAAACTTAAACAACTCCTCTGGCTATTCAACCTTTCAGTATTCTGACCTCATTCTAACCGTTTCACGTTGTACACGCTCAATCAAAATTTAAATGGACTCAATAAAAAATATTAATTTCACATCTTTTAATTTTGTTAAACTTAAGTTCTTTATATAAACAGATAAAAATTTACGTGAACTCAACTTTATAAGGAGTGAATTTTTTCATTTATCACTGTTATGCATAACATCTCGTCATTTATATACATACACAATATCAAGATTTAGGAATAATATATTTTTAAACAATAATAATAATACGTATATATAACAATAATAATTAAAAAAGAGAGTTCATATAAAGTATGTTCACGTGTACACTACTCTTAAAATAAACATTGGAGACAACACAACCAAAGGAATAATAACATATTCGTAATAATAGCATAAAAAAATTAAAATTGTAAATTAGCCTCTTAAAAGCCAAAAGTTTCAAATTACCTAATGAAGAATTTTAAATAAATTAGAAGGGATTTACTAAGGAAAGTGTAATTGTAGAGACCGTAGCTAAAATAGATAGAAACAAAATGGTACAAACTTTGTTGATTAAACTAGTACATCGCAATTGGTATAAATTGGCTTCACTTTTATGAAACGTGAAAAAATAAATTTGTAAATTTTTGGCATTTAATTAATAGATAATGCATGAGACATATAGAAAGGAGTAAAATATTTGAATTAAAGTGGGATTCAGAAGCAAAATGAAGTGGACTGGACATCCTCACAAGGGTATGACTTACATATGCTTTTCGCGCATGCAATAATCTCTCTCTCTCTCTCTCTCTCTCTCCAATAGTTCCACTCTCTGTTACTCATTTAGTCAAAATGAGACAAAATGAATGATTCTATAATCTCCCAATTCTTTCTAGTTATGGATATTTTAATAGCATATTTAAATTTTATAGGGTAATTATTATGAAGTTTTATTGAGAAATTTATTTTAGTAGAATTAATTATTTTGCTAAAATTTATTAGTAATTTTATTATATGGTATATGTTGTTTTTTAAAATGTATTAATTCTTTTATACAATATTAATTTATTTTACAAGTTGGAAATTTAATATAAAAAGTGGTATATATGCAAATATTTATGAAAAATAATTAATTTAAAATATTTTTACTTATTCTTGTTGATCAATATCTTTTAGGCTTAGTCGTGTATGC
>JAPKLY010000012.1:2560665-2595925 GCA_026898435.1 Prunella vulgaris
TTACTTATTCTTGTTGATCAATATCTTTTAGGCTTAGTCGTGTATGCACCAGTTACACCTTGCAACTCAAGTGTATTTTTGAAAAGTTACACAAAATACTACTGAAAAGTTACACAAGTTATTACTAAAAAGTGTATCTTTAATGGTGTAACTTTTCAGTAATAATTTGTGTGACTTTTCAATTGTATTTTGTATAACTTTTTAAAAATGAATTTGAGTTGAATGGTGTAACTGGTGCACAAGAGACTTACTCTATCTTTTATTTATTGTTAAATGGGTCAAACTAATTAATATGTAGTGCTATAATTTTATTAATTTGTCTTACAATTCGTTTAAAACAGTAATCTAATTTTAATTTATAATTTACACTCGATTGTTCAATTTACATACGAGATGTATTTAATTTATTCATGTTTTATGAGCTCCATCCAAAATATATTTTAAAAGTTAATACAACTCAAAATACTATAATACAAATCTGTATAATTTATGAGAATATATCTCACATAAAATTCACTCATGAAAAGAATATAGTGGTGGAGAAAATCCTCAATAGTGGTAATATGTCTAATTTGCTAGTCTTCTTATTTATGGAATAAGGAAGACAAAATATGATAGCATAAGGAAGGCAAAAATATTGGATTCTTAATTGATGTTTTCTTTATTCATGTTTTATGAGTTCTAGCCAAAATATATTTCAAACGTTAGTATAATTCAAACGATTATAAAAATTAAAAAAAACTATATAACCGACTTATCTAATTTATGAGAGTGTGTTACATAAAATTTACACATGAAAAAAATATATTATATTCATACACTTCTCTAATACTCTTCTTTCTTCATTTTTCCTAATACTTCGTCACATTACCTATATTATATCAATCTTTTTATATTTTTCTTAATATTAGAGCAAAAAAGCAATGAACAACTTATAAAAGGACGTAGGGAGTAGTACTTGAAACATTTAGATCGGGAAAATTAAATTGAACAAGTAGGTACTATATCTTTGCAAGTTATGACGGTCAAAGCCTGATGTATATTCTGTTCGGAAAAAAGAAAATGCAAAATTATTAAAAAGTAAAAAAATTACCATTGGTGGAAGGGCATATCATCAAATAAGACAGTGAATTAAATTTTGACAAAAATTTGTATGAATATGAGTTCACGATAAATGGTTTATCAATTCTCACTATCATGTGTATACTTTATCATTGTTATGTATGTTCATTATCACTATTATGCATATATACTATCATTGTTAAAAAATTAAGTATATTTTTATAACAGTGATAGTATATATGAATAATAGTGATATTAATTACACATAACAATGATACGAATTTATATGAACTCGAGTTCACGAAAGACTTACTCATAGATTTTGGGTCATTTTTAATCGGCTGGCATCGATTTAGATTTTGCTTAAAAACATTCTTGTTCTAATTAAAAAATAAATAAATACTCTATTAAATGTTAAATAATTGATAAAAGGACAGGACATGTTTTCTATAGAAAACTGCTAAAGCAATTTAATAAAAATAATTAATATTATTTAAAAATATACATAAGTTAGCATAATTTACTTGATAACAAAATATTCCTATTTATAATAGTTTAGAATTCGGCATATTCGATTTTTTTAATACTTATTTATTGCCCGATCAATTTCACATGGTTTATTCATTTTATTTTGAAGAGAGCTGATGCACGATGCATTTACTCAACAGTTGAACTTGTTTATCTTGAAAACGTGTGGACTATTTATTGAAAAATGTGGATTAATTATACATACACCGGAAATCGATCACAGATCAAATTTTTCAGTATAATAAACTCATATTTTTCTGTGTAATCAACTTGTACTCTTCACTGTACACCAGAGAATATTTGTCTTTATATTCACAAATAACTACATACTTAAATAAATTTATACCACCCAATATTTCTACTTCATCTCTTTTATTTTTTTAAATCTATCCAAAATAAATAATCACAATTTTCGTTGATACTTGGTAATCCATATTAAAAAGCATTATAAATAAATGGATTGTACAATTTTATCTAAAAAAAAAAACTAAAGCACACAGCTGGGGAGGTGGCCTACTGGGAACTGGTGCTAGTTATTGGTAAAAAAAACAGTAGTTAAGAGGGTGTCATTGTTTTAATTCTGAAAAGTACGTTACTTTTTACAGGAAATATGGAAACATATTGTTGGTTTATTAAAAGAGAGTGATTAAAGGGTGATATGACATTTTAATAAATTCAACAGTAATTTAATAGGTACAAATTTATTAACATTTCGTACATCCATCTATTTGGAAGTGACATATTCTCGGAGAGCCATAGCCTCCAACAACACTATCTGTGTAAAATATTGGGAGCACCGATTTACTACATTCATTAAAGCCATATTAATGAGAGACTCGTGTGCTACAGTGGCACTTGCGTATTGATTTAAAAAAAATCATTATATCTATAAATTAGTTCAAAAAAATTTGCATGATAGTATTTTTTTTGCACGGAAGCGTTTTCTATTTTTACACGGAATCAATATGTAATTTTTGTCAATTTTTTGAATCATATTGTACTTTTTTTTATATTTATTATATTATGTTAAAATAATTAGGGCTTTTTTGGTAGTGTTCATAATTAGGCCATGAAAAAGATTTAAGAAAATTAAATTGACAGTTCTATAAAAATAATGGCCCGAGCATTCTTTTCCTCCATATTATTGTGGTTCTTTAGAGAATACATCGGGCCTCGAAGAAGAGAATAAGATTGAAGAGATTGCTAAACTTCTTGTGGAGAGAAAAAGTTCGGGAGTGATGAGAACATATATGGCTTTTGAATTGTTGGTATTTGACTTTCTATTAGCAGAATGGTAACCATATGTACACGTGATTTAAGCAATTGTTGAAATTTTTTTATTCTAGAGTTGCTGAAAATTACATTGGATTATTGTTTATCGATCATCTATCAAGCTGGAAATTCTCAATTTAAGAGCACCACTTTTCGTCGTTGTGTTTCAGTTCATTAATGATTCTGTTTCAAGTCTAGATTGTTTGATAGAGTCTCCATATTCATTTGACAATTCTTAAATTTCTTCAATTTCCAACAACAGACATAAACATATTCATCGTGATTATGGGCATTATTATGTATTTATGTTTGTTCCTTCAGCCCTGGATTGAAGACTTGTTAATAAAGGATAGTGACACAATTCAATTATAATATATAAGAATATATTTATATTTTTAAGATCTTTCATATAATTTTTCATACTTATCAAACACACATAGAAAATAATTAGAACATTGATTTAGTCTATCAAAAAGACTATAAATTTTTTTGTGAGATCTACCAAATAGTATCATACACAAAATGTTATCTTACATGTATCAATAGAACATTGGATAAGTAAATCAAATTGAATTCACAAAAAATTATATAAATTTGAATTCACGGTAAATTTAATTTTTCAATTATCACTATTAAAGATATTCAATATCATTTTTTAAAAATCAACTATATTTTGATAAAAGTAGAGTATATGTGAATAACATGATTATATATAACACTAATACGAATTCGAGTTCACAAGAGACGTACTCAATTGATCCGAGCCTATATTTCCAATGTATTCCTGAGATTCTAGCCTTTCTCAGTGTATTCGGTTTAATTTGGTGATTTTTTTATACTTATTTTATTTTTTTTAATTGAATTAGTTTTTCATTTTTAAAATTTGCATAGTTTAACAAAGTTTACCTCAATTTCCTTTTTCTTTTTTTATCACCAAATGTCAAACCTTCATAAAAAATAGTTACTAAATTACAATGTTTTTAAAAACTTTAAATTTCGTTACGATATTAATTGACCTTCAAGGATAAAACAAAATCAACCTTTTAAGGTGCTAAATGAAATTATTCAGTATTCATTATGTTAAATAAATAAATAAATCTAAAATCTAAAAATAGTTTAAACATTAAATAAATTTTTTTAGAACCCATTTTAGTAAAGAAAAAAAAAGGCCTGATTTAATAAATCCATTATTGTATAATTTCTTATCAAATTAATAAAATATAAAAATAGTTTTAGAAAGCTTAAAAATTAGTATAAATGAAACAAAATATTAATTTAACAATTTTCATAAACGAAAAGTAAATATGCCAATATACATAAATCCTAAAAATTATAAATATATTATGAAAATTAAAATGTTAACGAGGGTATTTTAAAAATTATTTTTTGTTTAGTAAAAGATTTCGAAAGAAATCAAAAGTGATTGAAGTGAAATTAGTACCTGTGAGAAAAGATAGAAAAATCTGTTGATATGGAAAGAAAATTCCCTACTTTAAGTTGCTCCATTGGGTACTTAAAGATCACCAAATTTAAATTAAAAAAAAAATTAGTTGAGTTATTTATTTATTTTAAATGAAAGTTGAAATTTAGTAGCCAAAAATTAAATTGAGGTAAACTCAGTTTAATCATCTAATAATTATTTTATCACTGATTTTTTACATTTATATGTCAATAAATTTGTCTATATCTGGTTGAATTTAGATTTTAAATTGTTATGTGATGATATTATTTTTTAAAACCTATGTAAAGTAAGCATTAATTGAGGAAGATGTGTAACAATTAAATTGTATATTGATGTAGATACGAAATCAATATTTAAATTAAACCCAAAAAAAAATAAAATCTGACTTTTGACTGCATATTAAAGTCAATTTAATTGGAATTGAGACAATTATTCAAGGTATACAAATATTTGATTTTTAATTAGTATTTTACTTTTATTCGGGTATTACTACTAATTAGTTTTATTATTTTATAATATGTAGTTGGATTATTAAAAAATAAATATATATACTATACAAAAATATACTCTCCCGTCCACAATAAATGCTTAATGTTGTCTTAAACGTTGTCCACAATAAATTGTCCACTTACCTAAAATAGAAAATTTATAATCATTATTTTTATTTTTTATACAAATATACTTACTTTTTATACATCACATCAAATATTTTTTAATGAATTAAATATTATTATTTACTAATATAATTATTTTTAAACATTAATATTAGGTTCCATTTGGATGGATGAATTTGAAAATAAATAGATTTAAAAAAAAATACATGTTAGAAGACATATATTTCAAATCATGAATTTGTAAAGAGATCGGAGAAAAGGAAAAAGTAGAGGAAAGATAGAGTTGGTAGAGTAAAGAGGAAAGATTTCACAAATGACATGGTTTTGATGAAGATTTATAATTCCTTCGTTTTGAATATAAACTCAAATTTAAATATTTGTAAATTCACCTGATTTACTTGGAAACAATAATTATTTGTGTGTGAAATTTATTAATTTCAAATCTATTCATTCAAATGGAGCTTTAATTTTTTTTAATAACAGTGAATTGTGAAATTAGACAATTTTTATAGAGGGAGGAGTAATTCCTAATAATGCAGTCGTGCAATACATTAAATGTGAAAAGTGGACAAAAAATGGAAAAATGATGAAATAATTACATTCCATAATCATTACATTCTATAAGTTGAATTATAAAAATCAAGATTTGCATAAGTGCAAAGTACCAAACAAAAATTGAAATCATCTGTGTACATACTTATTTTAATTTATCAATAATAGTACTCTAAAACTGCCTGACAATGCACATTCTTTCTTTATTTAATAAATTTTGATAAAGTGTCCCATGTAAGAAAATTTTAAAAATGCTAAAATGTTGATATTAAAGGAATAACTTTTTGTGAGATTAATTGCAAAATATTATTTTAAAAAATAAAATGCAGGGCATTCCTCGTGTATTTTGTGATAGGGGTCACCTTTTTCGCGACGAATATCGGATTAAAAGCGTGGTTTCTTCTCTTACTATTTTTAACTCCAAGACAAGATTATACATACTGCCTCTTCCTATAATTGTACCTCTCCCCCATTTTAATTATTTCCAAATAATAAATTTATTATCCAGAAAATAAAATAAATTGGATCATTCTCCCTTTTATATAATACTAATAGTAAGTAGTAATTCCGAATTTCCGGTTATGACCACCCTGCCTCGATCTCCTAACCACTATTTGAATCACCAAATCCCTTCTCTCTCTCTCTTCGCCATTACTACTATTTGTATCTAACCCCACTTCCACCTGCTGCAACCTCTCTTTGAACCCTCTTCAAATTTCTCATTCAAATTGCTAAAACCCCATCATCATTCCATCTTTTGGTACTGCAATTATTCCCACCTTTTTTGATTGTATCAAATTCCTTGCAATCATGGCTCATAAGCAGCAGTTTCTGCATGAGCTACTCAAGGAAGATCAAGAGCCATTTCACCTCAAAACCTACATTTCCGACAAGAAATCTCAGATGAAAAAGCCCACCGTTTTACCGCTCGCAAAACGCAAGCCCGCACCCACAAAACGCAGCAACCTCTGTTTTTTCTCTTTCCAGAACTCGCCGGACGTTATGAGATCGCCGTTCTGGGATTTGCCGTCGCCGGCGAAGAGCCCCTGCAAGTCCCCGACCAACGCCGTCTTCCTCCACATCCCGTCGCGCACTGCCGCCCTCCTCGTCGAGGCGGCGATGAAGGTTCAGAAACCGCAGGGGAAAAACGCGGGTTTCGGATTGTTTGGTACTTTTCTAAAGAGACTGAAAGACCGCAGCAAGAGCAAAAAGCGTGCTATCGTGACTAACGACATCAAAATCCCTGATGGAAATGCGACTTTATTAGTGGAAGAGTGTTGTTGTAGTAACCGCAGGCTGAGCAGTGCTGATTGGACAGAGAACAACGAAGATAAATCCCTGGATTTTGAGGCCTCCACTAGTAGTTATGGCTCCGAGGATTTAGATTGCGATTTTGGGTCGACTGAAACACGCTTTTGCACAAGCCCTTTCCGATTTTCTCTTCACCGGAGCCCTTCATCCCCCGGCAGCCGCACGCCGGACTTTTGTTCTCCGGCGGCTTCTCCCAGCCGCCACCCAAAACAGGTTTGTCTTTTCCCCTTTGTTTCTTTCCTTTTTCTATCGCATCTTTTTGGCAGCTAAATGATTTCATTAATGGTGGAAAGAATAACTTTCGTTTTTTTATGGAAAATTCTTCTTTAGGAAAAAGAATAATCCTCATAAAGTTAATTACCCTAATTATTTATTATTTCCCCCCATGATTCCAATAAATGCTCTAATCAATTCACCAATTCAATTTGTGATCGTCGAGTTTTTTTTTTTAAAAAAAGAACTCATTGGAGGAATGGTGAGTGAACTCGTAAGTCGGATGAAAGTGTGTTTGACTTTCCCAGCGTTGTCGGTAAACAATCTTCGTGGTCTGATTTGGTGGTCGGAATGTCGCTTGAAATTACGAAAATGCCCTTCGATCTTGGCATCAATGATCCACCAATTTTGAGGGCAAATGCACGCCGTTCTTGTTTATGGGCACCAAAATTGTCTGCTTGTTTGTACTTTCGATCACGCTTCTGCCACTAAAATCTTTTAAAATTTGTTCACTAAATGACAAATCTTGATTATTTGTTAATGATAAAATTTACCACATTGTCAATTCACCCTTTTCAACCTGTGTGGAAGAGTTGTCAGCGGTCAATTTTAATCATCCTTGGCCTTACACATCACCATTTATCTTTGTGTTTGTGTAAATTAAATAAGTGAATTGATTTTTAATATTTATTTTGTAGGAAAAGGAGAAATACGAACTTAATTCGACTAATTCGGACAATGTACAAGAAGACGAGGAGGAAGAGAAAGAGCAATGTAGTCCGGTATCGGTGCTCGACCCTCCGTTTGAAGACGACGGGCGCGAAAGCGGAGACGCTGACGACTACGATCAAGATCATGATATTGAATGCTGCTATGAAAATGTACAAAGTATGTTACTATCTTTACCTATTTTTATTCAAACATAGCACATTAGTTTAGTTATGTGCATCACATGCTACACGAGTGTTCTTGTCTTTTGGCAGTAGATGTATTTTTCATGCTTGAAAATTTAACTTCTTATGAAAATTTAATTTTTATGTTGATTATGTGTGGGATTAGTGATGATGAGGCATGGGTACATGTGGGGTTAGCTTTTTTGGTACTGTTGAAATAAAATGTACATCAGGTCTGGTAAACCTGACCTCTTTCTTGTCCTTGCAATATCATATGATAAGATTGAATTAAGTGGTGGGGTTTTTTTTTTCCCTTGATTTAATTATTTAATTCAAGAAAATGAAGAGCTTAATTATATGGTCTATTATTGTGTTGGTGGCCTTTCTTAATCCCATCACAAGCACACATATTTGTGGGTCATTTTTTTGACAAGTAGTGCACTTTTTATGAGAATATTTGATTGAGAAGTATGTGAAATATGACAAAAACTTACGTGTATCGTCTCATGACATGAAACTGTATGCTCAATTCATATCTCATTTAGTTGTCTCATGTCATGAAACAATTTCATACAAGACTAATTTGTGAACTAAATATGCAGGAGCCAAACAGCAGCTCTTGTATAGGCTCCGAAGATTTGAAAAGCTTGCGGAATTGGATCCTATTGAACTCGAGAGGAAGCTTTTAGAAGGATCCGATGAGGAAGGAGAGGAATCACTCGTGGACGAGCCGTTGTTGCAGTACACAAGGCTCGTCTCCGATCTAATAGTCGAGGAAAAGGGCGAAATGGTCAACTCGGGTGGTAGTGATGTGGTGCTGGGAAGGGTTTGCAAAAGATTTGATTCGTGGAAACAGGTCGAATTCAACACTATTGATATGATGGTCGGACTGGATTTGAAGAGAGAATTGTGCGGATGGACGAGATTCAACGAGCAAGTTGAGGAGACGGCTGCAGAAATCGAGCTAGAAATCTTTGTGCTTCTAGTCGAAGAATTATCCGATGATCTTTCGATCGACATCCAAGAAATGCACACGGCCTAGTGTGTTGTTATGACCTGAGGAGATATATTGTAGTAATCTCATGTATGTAATGTAAGAATCAAGAAGATTAATCCTTGAATGAGACATAATTACTAATTCAAATTTCCATCATTTTTTTTTTCTTTGGAAAACAGAAGACTGAGTATTGGTTCATGGTGAGTCAGATGTTTTTTCTGTAGCCTGTCTTTTTCCTGCTATGTATGATACAATAATTCAGAGGTACTCAATTTTCCATGGTAGGTCAAATGTGGTCATTAATGTCTTTTTTGTGTATTATTTGCTGGGGCATTGAGTATTCTATTTTGTTTCAAAAAGTATTTCTATATAAGTTTTGTGTTACTTTTAATACATGTGTGCATCAAAGAACCAGAAAAGAAAAATAAACATTGGAATGCAACCAATTTTTATATCCCATGAAAATCGTACTCTATGTTGTTGGGCCCTGTGATTGGTGCCTTTAATGAAAGTTTCAGCAAAAGAATGAGATTCTGATGCTGAGCAGATACAAACTGGAAATCACATTGCGCTTTTACTCTTTTGACCTCTAAATTTTGTATTTTTACATCTACCTCCAAGTTGTATGAATTTTAAATGGAACATTTTTAGTTGGTAAGGGAAAAATAAATTCAATTCAAGGGCCTAACTAATTTAAAAATATAACAAAAAACACACACACACACACACACACACACATATATATATATATATATATATATATATATAAGATGAAAGGGTCTCGAATACGTGATCGCATTATTCATATTCCGGTTAAAACTAGTATTTCCTATTTTTCATAGGAATTTGTACACTTTTTTCTTTTAAACGTCTCACACAAATATGCACACTACTAAAAGAAAGATTTGTGTGCACACTCATAGAACTATACATTTATTTAATGTTAATTTCTGATAATATTAGCAAGAAAATTTTAGTTACAGCTAGTGACACATTACACTCGTATGTCCAACTGCACGGTGCACAGGAGAGTAACACATTTGAGATAACCCTTTAGACGTTGCTTAGCTGTTAGGACTTCGGACTTATGAATATATGCTCCTTTATAGATGTTAAATTTGAAATTCACAAGATGAAATCAATTTCTGAGATACGAATCTGTCCGCAAAATTTTTGTTATAATTTTAATTAACCCTCGTTCATGGACGGTGCATAAACCCGAAATCTAATAAAAAATGAAAAGTTACATAAACTAAATTACACAGTGGACAAGAAATGTTTAGACTTGTACAGTTGATGAGATTCAAATTAAATGAATAGAAATCGTACAAAATCCAAGAATTGCACTTTGCAATCTTGTAAAGAAATGGGACCATGTCCATGTTTTGTCCACCATAAAAGGTAACTTTTCCAGGTTTTATTAAGAGGGAGGGAGGAGCCAAAGATGAATTATTATTGGTGAAATTCTGTATGTGTTGACATGCTATTGGTACTTGTTTTTAAATGAAACAAAAGGCGACCCTTCCTTCATTATTGCCTTGGTCCAATTTAAATATATTTCCTTAAACTCACCTAGCTAGCTAGGTTACAATTTTTACATTCTTGTCCAACACATGTTCCAATTCAAAACCCCTTCAAATTTTAGGTCTTCCTACACAAATTAAATAGGATGGTTTTAGGGTCGCCTCGCTCTAATAAAACTTTATTATATTTCGAATTCAATCCACATCACTCTCCTAATTAGAAGGAGTAGTAATTTTTTTTTTTATATAGGTAAATATTAGTGGTTAGTAGTTAGAAGTTAGTTCACCAAGTCTTCATACACTCATATCTTCAAGCCAACATTATAACTCCCTCCTATTCGTTCCCAAAAGGAATCGAACCCAGGTCACTCATTCAAGTGAGGAGCTCGGTGGCCAGGTGAGCTAACTCACCTGATTGAAGGAGTAGTAATTCTATGCCAAAATTTATATCACAAGACGTACTTATATATATATATATATTGATACTACAAGATATATTTGTTGATATTATAAGATGTAGTTATTGATACCCCAATGTAAGATGTGCATGGTATCAGTGAATACAACTTACTGTATCAACTAATGATAAAATGTACTCCCTCAATCTCGTAGGATTTTGCACTTTACGGGATGTGATTTTTTTTTTTAAATGTGTTTCAGAAATAAAGTAGTGATATATGAGTAAATATATGCATAGTTTTGCTGGTGTGTTCACTAATCAATGTTTTTTTTTTTTAGGAATGTGCAAATTTGTTATTCTATGACACATCACCCTGCTGGCTGCTAACTAGAAAGATCACCCTCCTAACTAGAAAGAGTAGTAATTCTATGTCATTTGTTAATAGTATAAAATTTATATCATAAAATGTATTTATTGATACTATAAATATACTTACTCCAGTTCAAAAGAAATAAATCAATGAATTAATAGTTATAATATTAATTGGGCCGATATGATGATTTTAATGGACTTATATCTAAAGTAAAAGTTGGGCCTTTGGTTTAGAGAAATTAATTGTTTTTGAGTTTAATAATTATTATTACATAAAATAATGATTATTATTTTAATTTTCCCTTAAGAGTTTCATTTGATTATCGTCTCAAGACCCGTGGCCACATATGCACGACAAATATTTTTGGAGTCAAATATTTAAAAAAAATTCGTGTTATTGCTCTTCCTGGAGTTAAATGTGTTGTCTCCTCCATTCAGCTGCTCAAGATAAAGATTACTGCAGATTCGAGGATGAATCTTTCGAGGCGGGAGAAAATAATGGAGATATGGAAGGTAAAATATTACTCCCTCCGTCCCAAGAAAATTTACATCCCTGGAATTTCACGTTATTTAATAAAAATGTGTTGTTTAAATAAAATAGTGGCATATAAGTAAATAAGTGTATTGTTAAGTGAGTGTGTACGCAAATCAAAATTTCTTTTTTAGTAGTGTGTAAATTTGTTTGGAACATTCAAATAAGAAAAGTGTGTAAATTCTATGGGACAGAGATAGTATATATTATGCTTCCTTATTGTTGAGATTTTAATTGATTTGTTAAATTTTTTAGTATATTTAATTAATTTGTGAGGATTTCATTTAGTATTATAAATAGGAGTTTGTTTAATTTGTAAAGGGAGTTGAATTGATATTATTGAAAATATTGAGTTTCATCTCTTTATTCGTGCTTATTATGTTGTTATTCCAGTATTCATAAAAATTGAATCAATGGATTAATAGCTATAATCACAATATCGTAATCATCCGGGTATTCTAAGAATCAACGGATTAATGATTGTATCGTATTTTCGTTGCGTCATTTTTAGGGTAGAATATTATAGATTGAACAAGATTTGTCTACATAACATCTTGTATAACTTAAGTGTATTTTTAAAAAACTAATTTAATTTATTAATTGAAAATTTTACTCTAAAAGTTAGTTCAATATTTTTCAATGAGAATAATATTTCAGTATATAAACAAAAAATAATTATTTGATGAATATATAAATAATTTTTAAAAACATATTTAAGTTACATGATTGGATTCGACCCGTGGATAAGAGATGAATCATTAAATAATACTACCTCCGTCCCACGAAAGTTTGCATACTTTCCTTTTTAGTTTGTCCCACAAAAGTTTGCATACTCCCAAAATGGAAATATTCCTTTAAATCTCCACCTTTAAAATATTTATCTCACAATCTCCACCATACACATTCTACTCATTACACTTTTTTTTAAAACCTGTGCCCAGAAAAATAGGGCAAACTTTCCTGGGACGGAGGTAGTATTAATATTGCATGCACATTAGGATTGAAAACCTTGCCAATAAAACAAGCAAAGAGGTTAAGGCCCCTGAAAAAAGAAAAGATGGATAAACAAACGTAATGTCAGATAAAGAGCAAATAATTAAAATATAATGACTGCAGCAGGGCGAATGCATGGCACAACTGCAGATTACAAAACACAATCCAATATAATTAAAGCTATTGAAGTTCCTCAATAGCTATATATATATATATATATATATATTGCCTCATATGGCAATTAGAATCAAGTAAGATTTTCGCTCTACAATTCTCAATTATGTTATAAACTGAAAGAATTTTATCTTATCTAACGTTACAAATAGATATTTGGTATAGGGATGACAATGGCGTGAGTTCAAACAGTAACCCGCCACGAACCCGTCCTGTACGGGCTGGGTAAAAATCCGGTCAAACGAGTCGCGGGGCGGATTTGAACCCGTTTGACCTAAAACACGTCGGGCTTGGGACGAGTCTTGGTATTAGGTGGACCCGCCCCGCATATAATATATGTATATATATAATATATATAATTAGTTGAGGGTTGACATCTTAATTATGTTTTATTATTCCTAAATTGAAAAAAGTCATATGGTTAAGATATAGTATTAGTGTAAGTTAATAATGGATAATGAGTCAGCTTAATAAAAGTGAAATCAAATGCGCATACTTAGGCTTTAGATATGGATTATATTATTATGGGTCAGACTAGAAAATTAATTTTCCCATTCCAACCAACCCCAAATATGATTTTTTAAAAAAGAAAAACATGCCTAATTATTGCATACAATGCCCCTAATCATGTTGGTAAATATTATATGAAAATAGGTGAGGATAACTTTATTATAAAATAATTTTAAGTATCAAATATTTAATTGGAAGTATCAAAATTTTCATTAAAAATATAAAAAAATGTAGGCAAAAGGTATTATATTGTAATTGTCATAGATTTTACTGACCAAATTTTTTATATTTTTTATGAGATTTTTTATACTACTAATTAAATGCATGAACTAAAAACTATTTTATAATGAATTTATCATTAATTATTTTTCATGTAAAACCTACTTAATCGTGTATGCTAATATGATAACGCTACCTCCATGTCGAAATTACTTACACATTTAATTATGCACACAAATAAAAAAATCTTTTTAATAAAATAATGACATATAAATAAATATGTAATTATTTTTATAAATGTACACACAAATTAATATTTTATGTTTGACAAATTATATGAAAATAATAAAATAGTTTTAAACTAATCAAATATTTGATCAAGAATATAAAAAAACTCCACATAAATATAAAAATCTGAGTTAATAGTAATATAGTATAATTATAATAAATTTTATTGACATCATTAATTTTTAATAGTAATACAATATAAACCGATTTTTAATATTTTTAATCAAATATAATAATTTAAAACTGTTTTATGATAAACTACTCATCGTGAATCATTTCGTATAAAATTTCCTTTTTATTTTTTAAAATATGCAAATAATAATGAAGTATTTTTAATTAGATAAGTGAGCAATAATCGAAGATACACGCATGTAAAAATTCAGGCATGCTATATTATTAACTGACGTCATGCACTCACAAAACCCGAAAGAATATTATTCCCTAACACCATATTTTATTATTCGTCTGGAATATCCGCTGGAGTCTCCGTCCAGAAATGGATCGTCTGCTGGACAATGAAACCAGTAAATAGTGTTGGGTATTAAAATAATAACGTATTATTAAAATATTTTCATTCTTTTAGATTTGATCAAGTCATGATTTTTTCGTAACCGTGTTAATGAGCTAAAAAGGAGAAAATAGTTTAGCCATAAGTTATCGTTTTAATACTCAACACTATTTGGTGGTTAATTTCATTACTCTGCAGAGGATCCATATCCCTCCTCATCACATATTTAATTCTAACTCATTTTTATTAAACTCAATAAAAGATCACTTTATTATTTTTTTAATAAAATATTATTTTATTGTTATGTATTTTATCATTTTTTAATTAAATATTATTTTATTACTTTATTGAGTATCTACTT
The DNA here is from genome assembly GCA_026898435.1 of Prunella vulgaris. Lineage (NCBI taxonomy): Eukaryota > Viridiplantae > Streptophyta > Magnoliopsida > Lamiales > Lamiaceae > Prunella > Prunella vulgaris. Next base: position 2,575,450 of record JAPKLY010000012.1, read on the forward strand.
TATCACTACATTTTTTTGTATTGGGTCCCAAGTGAGCACTTGTACGTAATAAATCCTAAAATAAAAGAGACTGTAAGAAGGTTTTAGGTACCAAGTCTGTTTTTTTCGGATTCACTAGACCCCATCCTTATTATGAAGAAAACGACGTAATGTGCATGCTATTTACAATTACAAATTGAGTAGTTTTTATACACTATCTTAACACTATGCAATTTAAAATAATATTAGTCATTTTTATTATATAATACTATTATTAATTTAAAACATTTATAAAAAAAATGCTATCACTATTTATAAATACATATAAAAGTGCAAATAAATTTTACGATAAAACCGATTCATATATGTCTTATTTTTACGAATTGAATAAAACAACCAAAGTATATAATTTACAACAAATGTAATACTATTTTTAGATATGATGTATTTTAATTATGTTGGAAACTTAGAATAAGAGGTGAACTATTTTAATAGAAAGAACACAAGTTTATTCCACGCCCACTTTAAGAAAAGAACAAGAATGGCTAAGTTGGTTAGCATGGGGAGAATCTTATCTTCCCTTCCGATTTTTAAAAGGAAAAAATAAGTATTATTTTTAAGAAGTATAAATATAATATTCATTACTTTCTTTAGGCATAACAAAAATCAAATCAAATTAACAACTTATTATTTAACATTTTATTTTCTAACCACTTTAGTTCATTTACCTTCTTGGTTGAAGCGATAATAGATTAAATTATTTAAGATTATTGCAGTTATGAATTCGAATCATCGTATAGACTCTATAGTAATGCCCGAGAGGCTGAAACTCTTTTAAATGGATTGATGGATGATTGTAAGGTTTGAGATCAAAATAATGAGACTATGCCTATGAGTATGAATATGAAAGTCAAGTGTTGTAATTCAAGACCTGCCCCTGTCCACGCACCGAGAAAGTGATACTATTATAAATTGCTAATGATTCGATCTTTGAATGCCGAATGATTATCATTTTCGCGATTATCATGTTAATTTCATTGATTCCCAGGATCAACAATTAAAACACAGGAAATGAAATAAACTCAATTCTATTTATATTCAAATTCAACTTCATTACAATGAACTTATATAAAACTCCTATTTATAATAAAATAACTTAGGCTGCGTTGGATAAGTGGATTTGAAATCTGTGAATTTCACACACAAATGACCACTCCCTCCAAGTAAGTTAAATGAATTTACAAATAATTAGATTTGAATTATGTTTAAAATGGAGGAATTCTAAATCATTATCAAAACAATGTCATTTATATCTCCTATCTCTAGCCCTTTCCATCTCTCACTCTTTCCTTTATTTTTCTCTTCTCTCCTATCTCTTTACAATAGTGATTTGACATATATGTCTTCTTATATATATATGTATTCTTTTTTAAAATTCATTCATTTTCAAACCCATCCATCCTAACTAATAATGGAACCTTAGAAAATACGAAACATATATATAAATCTTAAATATAATAACAATCAAAATATTTTTTATTAATATAAATATCAATATCAAATATTGATATTGATCTTCTTCCATATCTCCATCATTCTCACCCACTTCAAAAGATTAGTCTTTGAATCTGCAGGAATCCGTACATGGAGCAGCAGAATGAAGGCGACATCACGTTTCCAGGGAGAGCAATAATACAAAAATTTATAAACTTTTAACTTCAAATATATATGTTTTCGTGCTTGACCCAAAATTCTGAGGCTATAAACAAATGAGGTCTTCAAAAAATAATTAAAATAATTATCATTATTTATGTAATAAAAATTATTATTTAAATCAAACCCAAGAAACTATTTCAAGCCAAAGGGTCCATCAGTTCTATATACAATTTGATAATTTTTTAATTTGTGGAGGTGTCGTGGTGGAGGGGCTGTGGCTGGCGGGATCATAGTTGGTGGGCACGATGAAAAATTCCAATCGAATTGAAAGGACGGACAATCGGTGGATTGGTGGAGGATGGGTGTGATTGGATGCATTGAGGTGGTGTGGTTGTGGAGATTTTGATCGGGGCATGGGTTGGGAAATGTAACGTTGGCAATAAGGGTTGCCAAACATGGGGATGGTGGCGGCAAGGTTGTAAGTGTGTGAACGTCTCTTTGAGAGTAGTTGTTGAAAATTCCGTCGATGGCGGCATCGAACTAAGACCAAATAAAATAAAATTCTCCTCATTCGAGAGTACATCGTCAGCAGCATAAGGCTGTAAAGACAGACTCACACGTCATACAGGACTACGCGGGCGAGTGGTGGTCGAAAAAAGAATGTGACCAACGGCCAGTAGGAAAACAGTAACATGGACTCCACAGTACAAATGTTGCTCAAAGTCCGAAAATAATGAACAAAGGGATTATCGAAGTAGTATAAAAATAATTATAATTACTGATGTATTTATTATAGTTATTAAAGTCAAGTAAAAGAAACATATCAAAGCCAAAGAAGTCATCCCCTGAATTTGTGGACAAAAGTCCAAGTGGACTGAAAAAAAACTAAAACTTTTATGTGAAGAATTAGGGCATCCAGCCCAAATGTATCACCATCAATCTGGGGGAGAAGAGTAGGCAATGAACACATTGAACTTGGTGCCGGCCTTGGTTGAACTCGAGATATTATGATGGTAGGCATAATCGATCGTTGGCGATGGTGGCCTATGGCGCCAATGGGGTAAGTGGCAAAAGACACGTGCTAATGAAGTCGCAACAAATTGGGCAGCGAGGCGGGCCATTGACTGCGGGAGGCGCTGATCCATGCAGAGCGGCAACAAGAGTGGCAGCGGCAAATTTTGTAGCTAGCGACAGGTTGCTGCTTGAGGTGAGCGAGTCAATCGCCATAGAAGGCTGTCAATGAATTGGTGGTAGAGGATTGATTTATGAGTTGTGGTCGGACCTGGATTTGATTGTGGTGGTGGCATTGTTGCGGTGACCATCAGGGCTGCCAACAAGGAAGATTGGGCGGTAAGTATACTAAGGATTGGAATGCAAACTCGTCTTATTCCATGGATCAACCGCTTTTAATTGAGACCAGAGAAAATTAAATTTCTCCCCAGCATTGCAAAATCACGTGTCATCATTGATGATATAGAAGATCAGTATGAATCCTGATGCCAACTAACATAGCGAGAAGTACAAATTAATAACGTAGATCCGTTGATTTTGAGAATATTTTGATAAAAGCAAACAAGATTAACATTTTAATTCTATTGATTCAAAAATAAATGCTGAAAGAACAAGGATAAACAACACAAAAAGAGAATATCTCAATATTTCTTAATTTATTAATCTTTAAGAAATATATATAAACAACCCCTATGCACACATATTTTTGTGAAATATATATATTCTTTCTGTCCTCAAGTACATTTCACCTTTGACATTACATGTTTTTAAAGAAAAATATGTAATAAGTAGAGTAGCGATGATTATGTCTATAAAATTAGGATTGAGTATAAAATTAAATAACGATATTTTATGTAAATATGTAAATATTATGAGGATAAAGTTTAGTATGAATTCTAATTTATAAATTGTGCAATATTTTGGAATGAGTGAGAAAATGAACAAAATATTTGAGAACGGAGGGTGTATACGATAAGATGAATAGTTTCTTTTTCATTTGATTTTAAATAATAAAATATTAAAAAATTTATGGACCTTTAATTATTATGGGTAAAACGTAATTTATGAGTTAAAAACAGTGCTTTAAAATTTGTAATATTCCACTTCTATCACGGTTTCTTACGAGATTTGAGTTTTTAATTTTTTATATTCTATAAGACATGCACTTGTGTAATTATATATATTGCTCTATGTGATTTTTTGCATAGTTACATACAATAAATACTAAATTAGATTAAGCGTATTTCGTTAAAAAAAAAACTGCTACACCAGATGAATTAATATTGATTACTTATCACTTTTTAGTGAGCAATGTGATTTACATATAGGTTCTAAAAAAATTATTATATTTACAAATAAGTTCACAATATTTGCATAAAGCACATTTTTTTTTGCATAGAGACACATTTTTTCTGCATAGCACCTATTTGTAAATATAATGACTTTTTTGAACCTATATAAATCAACCAATAAAAAATGAACACTTAATAAATTAATAATTTTTTTTCATAACTTATTAAGTGTTCACTTTTTATTTTTTTAAAAAAAATTGACTCTTATATTTTAGTTCCAAAATTCTTTGGTTATCCAATTTTAATCATAATTTTCGCTAAAAAGATGAATATAATACCATATTTTTACTATACACAGCACACATGTTGGTTAAATTCGGGATTTTTTTGGAACATTTGCCAAATAATTTTTTTTTTCATTTTGTAGTTTTTTTATTTATTTTTCTATATAACTGAAATGCTAATAAAAATAAAAATATATCAGTAAAAATGCTAAAAAGTTCCAAATTCAACATGCGCCGTGCATGGTGAAAAATGACGTCATTTTCACTTTTTCAATGAAAATAATATAAAAATTATTGGCCAAAAATATTTTTTTTCTCTTCTACGTACTAAATTTTATGTATGGTAAATTTACCTAATCACTTGTAATATTTAATTAACTCTCTCTATATATATAATATACATTATTTAGGCAGAAAGAAAGGTTAAATATTAATGACAAACAGACGCGCTTAATTTAGCATCCAAATTCGAAGGCTTTGATAAAATAGTCAAAGTCAATATATGTCTGAACTTTTCAACAATATTCAAAGAAATTCCGGTGAGGAAGTCAGATAGTAGCTTCTGCAATAAATAACCAAATATATATATATATATATATATATATATAATTAGAAGATCTGATGCACAGTGCATATATATTTTCTGAATTGCATTAATCATAAGAATATATGAGATCGAATATGCATAATATCCTCATCAGTGTCGAACAAACGAGTGGTTTGGAGCAGAGGTAATTGGAAGAAGAACAACAATATTACTACAAGATATATAGTAGTATATTAATGGAGAAGAAAAAGAAACTAGACAGATTTAAGGTTAAGAATATCGTCGTCGGACAAATTGTCAAGGAGGAAGCTACACGATAATCTCTTTTTTCTTTTTAATTAGAAATTGAAATCTCATTAGATTTTTTTCCTGCTTAATTCCGGATGATTGTACTTGTACCGGATTATTTATTGCGCATAATATTAATGGAAATGCGTAATTAATTATTTTTTAATCGGGTCTATAAAAATTGAGCTCAGTCCAGCACAAATGTCGGGTATTTTGAGCCGGGCCAAAATTACCAATTTTTACATGTTAACGGGCCAATCGAGTTGGACCATCGAGCCAAGGCTTATTCACGGGCTAGGCCAACCCATTTTACAATCGGGCCTGTAAAAAATGAGACCAACCCAATCCAAATATTGGGCAAGCCGGACCGATCTATTGGATCGGAAATTGTCAGCTCTACTCATGACACATAATACTTGTGTTATCACCTTCTAAAAGTAATAAAGTTCTAATAAAAAGTCATAATATTTTAATAATAAATAAATAATATTCCCTCTGTTTCAAAACTACTTTCACATACTAAAAATGAAATTTTTTACACTTATAAGAGTTAATAAAGTACATTTTTTTCTTATATTTCATTATTTAATTTAATTTACATTCACATACTAATTTTTTCTTGGTTCGCGTACCTAGAAACAACTACAAAAATAATTTTAAAACAAAAAAAATTAACTTTTAATTAGTAAGTGACACATCTCATATAAACAACATATCACACACAAAACTTATTTTTAAAATTTTTCTTCTCACAAGAATCAGTTTTCAAAATACTCTTTCATTACTATATTTACTCTGAATATTACGTACTCACCCACACTTTCCAATACTAATAATTAGATTTTTATTAAAATGAAAAGATAAACATAGAACAATAAGACTAATACATTGAGTAAGTCTAGACGCTGACAAAACTCTCAACACTAACAACTTTTATAAATTAATTCTTTAAACGATTTACTTTCGCAATTAATACTATATCTTAAATTTTAGAACTAGTAAAATATTAATACTTATACTGTTAGAAACCATTTTCTATTAATAATATTTAAATTTTAAAATATTTATAGTAGTTAAAATATTATTTAATATTGATAATATTTTAATAGGATTAATAATAATTTAAAATATAGTTATGAAGCCATTTTAAAATAAATAAAGAATTTTATATTTTTGTTCTCAATGTAGAATTAATTTTCAAAATATTATTAATATTAAATATTATAACAATATGACTACAATATTAAATATAATGAATATCTTTTAATTAAACTAGCACAAAAAATACATACTCCCTCCGTCCCAAAACTACTTTCACACTTTCCTTATTTGGATGTCTCAACTCTTCTTTCACACACCAAAAAATGAAAATTTTCTCTCTCACAAAAGTCAACAAAATACACTTTTTCTTATTTTATTAGTTAACTTTACACTCACATATTTATTTTTCCTTGGTTCGCGTGCCCGGAACTACTATGAAAGTAGTTCCGGGACGGAGGTAGTACTAATTATTGTTAAAACTTATTAAAGTAGCATAACAAATGTACACATAAATGTTAATATAATAATAAATATATATTATAAGATAAACCATATTAAATATCATATATGTTTTGTTATTAAAATATTTCTGTACTAATGTTAAGAAAGAATTAAAATATTTTAATATTTTCAGCATTTTAAAATATTATATTTAATAATATAACATTATTATTACCATAAGTGCTATAACATTCAATAAATGAAATATACAAAACATTTTAATAGTTTAGACACAACTCAACTTCCTCGTATTACTAGGCAAAAGATAAACTCATTACCTTTTTCACATCAGGCACATTCTCATTTTTAAAATTGTCTATCAGAAGAAAATTAAATTAAAAAAAAAAATAAAAAAAAATCCATTGCTTATCATGAATATTGAAAGACAAAAATCAATATTGTATTAAGCACGCCCTCCCCTCGATGGATAAGCAATAACTTTGGGCCCGCAATTTATATTACACACGGGCTACATCACATCGGGCTTGGGTTTAAAAACTAATTGGAAGGCCCATAAATATTGTCCTTTATTTCACAATATTACCCCTCCATAATTATTAGATACACACCTTTGTAATGTATATATTTTATTTTTGCTATATTTTATCAAAAAATTAATTAAAGTTTGACAGATATTTACTGACAAAATATTTTTAAGATTTTTCCAAACATATATTTTACACATTTTTGTAGAAATATCAATTAAATTTTGATAAAGATATATAAAAAATAAAATAACTTTTTTAATGTATATATTTTATTTTCGCTATATTTTATAAAAAAATTAATTAAAGTTTGACAGATATTTACTGACAAAATATTTTAAAGATTTTTTCAAACATATATTTAACACATTTTTGTTGAAATATGAGTAAATTTTGATAAAGATATGTCAAAAATAAAATAAAAATATTTTGGGTGGGGGTATCTAACAATGTTGGAGGGGTATATAGTTGGGCCCAATAAATTATCAACGATTTAGTAGTGAATTAAAATTATGAGAAATCGATCTGATTGGATCCACTCCCATTTAACTATTCATTTCCACTAAGGCTTTGAAATTAGTGGTTTTTACTTTTCTGTAATTATTTGAGATATTTAAAATCGTATGTTAAAAAAAAAAAAAAAAAAGACACGAGAGCTTGCTATTTAACTTATCTTGAAAGAACTCTGGTTCATGTATTTTAATTAAATTGATTCTGTTAATCGATATCATTATACATTATTCGCTGATTTGCAAATGAAAATTACTGTACAAAATGTTAATGGAATTAACTAATAAATTTTTATAAAAATATTAATAAATCTATTTAAAAATATAAATTTTATATTATGAATAATTTTTACTGGAAAATATGTCACAAACATTGTGTGACATTTCATGTCTACGGTTCTAGGAGATTGAGTCTTAGTAAAAGAATATAGATAAAATATTATATAAATTATTTTTATGATATAAATCACTTTGTGATGGAGAGTTTATATTTATACGGGGAAACACAACTAAGAGCACATTTTAAAATTAAATTAAATCCAAGGACACAATACCTTTTTCATTACATATGTTGTGTGTACTCTCGTAATATATTAAGACTGTACATTTAATTTTAAAAATATTACAACTATAAGAACGATTCAACAACTTAAATAACTAGATAGATAGCTTTATTGTAAACATATCGAGTGGTGTGATCTTCAAAATTTAATCATCAATAGATGTGTGCATACTGTTAATGTAAATTAATTAAATAAATTTCTGGAAAGTATAGCTAGAAAATTAAACACACAATATATAAACTCTCTCTTCAAATTTTTAACAATTAATCAAAAAGGCATAAAGATGATTAATAATCAATATTTTTATAATAGTTCTATTAATTCGCAGGATCTTTTTTAATTATAATTCCATAAGAGTGATAACACATTGATCGATATATCAATTAACCCATATTTTTTAGCATCATTGTGGAAATTATATATATATATATATATATATATATATATGTTACTAATCAATTAAACACATCATGGGCACAAAAATTCAATAATTAATCTTCATTTAGATTATTATAAGAATAATTGATCTAGAGAAAGCCAAGTGTGATAAACATAAAAAAGAAAGATAGCTCTAACATTTCATTAATTTGTGAATAATAATTTACGATCGAGTGAGAATTTGGAGGTGGCTTCCCACCATGGCAACGTATGATTGGAACACAAGGTATGTCTGATTGCCACCAACTTTGGGAGTGGATGATTATATATCATCAGCTATATATGTTCACCTTCAAAGCAGCAGCACATGATTGATCATATGTGTTGACACCAACTAATGTTATAAAAAATATCACTAACAACATCTTCCCCATGATATATAACTTAGGATGCATGAATCAAGGAGTTATATATATATAATATTGGAAAATATCTAAAAATTATGTTGTCATTGCTGAAAGAAAGGAAAAATCCCATGAAAATTAATCTGGAATTCCATGATTTGATTTTCTTTTTTAATGTTGAGTAAGAACAATTTAAAAAAAAAATTATTAAGTTTTAATTTTAAGTCCTCAATTCTAGAGTTTTCTGAATTAAGATTTATGTTTTGATTTTTACTCATTTTTTGGTTCAATTTTAAGATTTATGTTTCGATTTCATACCTTTCATCTCAATTTAAGACTGTTATAATATATGTAAATATATTATTATATTGTGTGGATATAATATTAGATATATCCAGTGGGCTTTAGGACCACAAGACTTAGGGTTAGGTATTATATATATAGTATCGTTCCCTGTATTATGTACTCTACACTTTCATATTGATTGTAACGGCAGTTCATTATTAGTATAATCTCCTGGCTTGGTCGCCCCCAGACGTAGTCACTCCGTGACGAACTGGGTCATCAATACTGTTTTATTTACTTTATGCTTGCGCTTTTCTCTCGATTACAACACGTTATCAGCACGAGTCTCTACGAGCAATAAGGATTTACGAGAGGATTGCTCCAGCTGTTTTCGAGATCAAATCAATCGGGATTAATTTTATAAATTGCTGAAACCGTAAGTTTCTGTATTTATGTTAATCTGAAAATCCCATGCCTAGGAACCCAAAGTAAGCATATGTTTATTTTATGAATATGCCTGAATATGCTTTAATATTCGGAATATCAGAATATGTGTTTACTGCAGTTTGTTTGTATTGATAATTATGGTCTGATGCAATCGTACGTCCATATATATGTATATAGATTTAATGTTTATGAATTTATATATGTGAACAAACCCATACATGCAATCAACACATACATTCGTATACTTTTGAATATGCATCTTAGTATCTGCAATCATCTACCTATGCAATTATATGTCGAAAATCATTCTGCATATGCTATGTTATTACTGTATGCTCCATGTATGGTCATGTTACATTTTTTTTATATATGTATACAGTGCAATCAAAATGCTTATAACATTGCATAACAAAATCAGAAACGAAAATCGATTGCCTTCGATCGTATTAACCCCAAAATTCTATTCTTTTTCGTAACTCAGAAAATCAGTTTTTGAGAAATCAGAACCTGTTCTTACTAGAACAAAAACTCGGATCATTGTTTTATACAAAAACCCAATACACAATTTCGAAAAATCGAATTGTTTTTGTCGATTCCAGAACACTTTTTCGAACAGGAAATAAATTTTTTTTACTGAATACAGAAATCAAAACCAATTTCAGTTTTTGAAATCAGAACTCCCAAACCTCAATTGACTGTGGCGATTCCGTTATGACTGAGTCCTTGAACTGGCCTAAACGTCATGAACGACGGCCGCGTCAAACTCGACGGACGGCAAATCCACGACAGCCCCTGAAGCGGCTGTGCGCGACTGCGCGCGACGCGTGTCAGCCACGACGGCAGCAAGCCGCGACGGTGCTCTGCGCTTACGGGACGGCAACGCCCCCTCTGCGTCGACGGCACCGCTGCCGAGAGCATCAAGCTCCGCGCGACAGCGCAGGAGACGCGGCGGTGTCACAGCCCGCGACGGCGGCAACTCCTCCTCGCACCGGCAATGGCTGGAGCGGCGACACCCTGTTTCCGCGCGACGACGCTAACGCCAAGCCCACCTGCCTCCACGCGATGTCGATGGCGACGTGGACAACCCCTCGCCGAAATTTTTGCGAACGGCCGCTAGACAATCGGACCGAATTCCCCTTTGTTTAATTGGTCAAGGGTTTTTTTTCTGATATCAGTTAGTAATGGGCCTGTTTATTGGGCCTTTCCAATTACTTTTCCTAACTAGGCTTCTGCCCTTTAATTCGGTTTCTTAATTCCGAAACTGGGCCCATTTTCCTAATATACTAAATTGGGCCAAACCCCTTTTAATAATAAAAAAAAAACTTAATTAATAATAATATTAATTAATTACTTGGGCCATTTTTTTAAAATTGATTGGGCATTTTATTTAGTTGATCCTAATTAAATACACACAAACCTTTATTAAATACATCCCTATTATTAATTTTTCATTGCATTGGATCTTAAGCCCTATTTTTTTAATTGCTACAACACAATAATAAATTCTAAATTTATTAGTTCTTTTTCTTTGTAGCAACAAAAATGTCAAACATCATCAAACGTGAATTTGATGAACTGGCACTAGATGGCCACAATTACTTGACATGGGCTTTAGACGTTGAAATCCACTTAGCTTCAAAAGACTTATCCGACACCACCACTAAAGGGTGGAAATCCACTACTGCCCAAAAGACACAAGCTCTTATCTTCTTAAGACATCATCTTCACAAAGATCTTAAGAATGAATACCTCACTGAAAAAGATCCATCAATGTTGTGGAAATCCCTCCAGGATCGATTCCAACAACAATAAAATGTGATCCTCCCCGAAGCCAGACATGCTTGGACAACACTTCGTTTCCAAGACTTCAAGTCTGTGACAGAGTACAACTCCGCCCTACATCGCATACTTTCACAGCTCAAGCTGTGCGGTGAACCGATCCCTGATGATCTATTGATCGAGAAAACTCTTTCCACATTCCATGCTAGTAATCTTGTACTCCAGCAGCAGTACAGGGCCAAAGAGTATCAAACACACTCCGACCTTATTTCTGCACTTCTAGTTGCAGAAAAGCACAACCAATTGTTGATGAAAAATCACAATACTAGACCGGTTGGCTCACAAGTTGTGCCTGAAGCACATGCTACTCGGAGGAACTCTAGAGGCCGTACACGTGGGAAAGGAAATGAGGCAAGTGGGGGACGAGGATCGACCCGAAGTCGAGGCCGTGGTAGGGGAAGAGGTAGAGGTCGCAATAATGCACAATCTAGTGCAACTGAAAAGAATGCACCTCAAGACAAACCATTGAGCTCAGGTACACAGAACAAGCAACTCTGTCACAAATGTGGATGCGACGACCATTGGTCTCGCCAGTGTCGAACTCCAAAACATCTAGTGGAGCTATATCAACGCATGCTTAAAGACAAAAAGGGAAAAGCTCCTAAAGGTGAATCACACCACACCAACCTGCCAGATGCAGGCTTTGATATGGAGAAGGATGACCTCTTAGTGGGTGATACAATGACTGTAGACGCCTTTGGAGACAATGAGTGATCGACATCAACTTGTTGTTTACTTGCTTTGTCTATTAGACTATTTGATATTACTTGCTACTTGGTTGGACCAGCATGTTTGACTGGCTTTTATCTTGACTATGTTGCATGATACTTTTATGGATTCCATTTATGAATGCTTATCGATGCTTTATTTTTACAGTCAAATCCAATTGTCGATCACTATTGTCTACAAAAATAATTTAATACGTTCTTGATAAAGTAGGACCTAAGTGATCCCTTGTGCGGCTGATCAATCAGCGTCTGTAATCTTGGCTCTCCTTAGCATTCCTCATATCTAAACGTAACCAAACATACACTTAAGTGCTTATGGAGATTAATGTGTTGTGCTTAGTAGATAGTGCTACTACACATACTATCTTAAAAGATAGACAATTTTTCCAAACATTAACCGAAAAGAAAGGAAGTGTCACTACTATTTCCGACGACGACATACAAATCGTTGGCTCCGGAAGAGCCTCGATCATTCTACCTATGGGTACCGAGCTGATAATCGAAAATGCTTTATTGTATCCACAATCAAAGCGTACCCTCCTTAGTTTCAAAGACATTCGACAGAATGACTATCACATTGAAACAAATACTGAGGACAATAGTGAATATCTGTTGATGACTCACTATTTAAATTATCGTAAACACATCGTCGAAAAACTTCCATCTTTCTCGTCTGGCTTGTATTACACATACATCAGACCCTCAAATCTCCATATAGCTCTTAATCTAAAATTTAATGATCCAAACTCTTTCAAACTATGGCATGAGCGGTTAGGACATCCAGGACAAACTATGATGCGTCGGATTCTATTTAATTCATCAGGCCATAACATAACACACAACAGAATCCCTTCTGTTAATGAATACATATGTCATGCTTGCACAAAGGGTAAGCTAATAATTCGTCCTTCTAGTAGTAAAGTAAGAACTGAATCTCCTAAATTCCTTGAAAGGATTCAAGGAGATATTTGTGGACCAATACACCCAGCATCTGGACCATTTCAGTACTTTATGGTCCTAATAGATGCATCCACTCGGTGGACTTATGTAACCATGCTATCCACTCGCAATACTGCTTTTTCAAAGCTTATTGCACAGATCATCCTGTTGAGATCTCAATTCCCAGATCATCCTATTAAATCCATTCGTATGGATAATGCCGGTGAATTCACCTCTAAGGCATTCGGTGATTTTTGCATGGCACTGGGAATCAAAGTGGAGAATTTGGTCCCTTATGTTCATACTCAAAATGGTCTAGCTGAATCATTAATTAAACGTCTTAAATTAATCGCTAGACCACTACTACACAAAACGAACTTACCCGTTTCATGTTGGGGGCATGCAATCTTACATGCATCATCACTAATCCAATTTCGACCAACTGCATATCATGAATATTCCCCTATTCAACTCGTGCGTGGAAATGAACCTAACATTTCCCATCTGCGTACATTCGGTTGTGCAGTATATGTTCCAATACCACCACCTAAGCGAACATCTATGGGCCCACAAAGGAAACTCGGTATTTACATCGGTTTTGTATCTCCCACAATACTTAAATACCTCGAGCCTTTAACTGGGGATCAGTTTACAACCCGTTTCGCTGACTGCACATTCGACGAAGATCTATTTCCGGCCTTAGGGGGAGAGAAAAATACCACAATTAATAAATGCCGTGAAATAACTTGGAACACAAAAGATCTTCAGTTCCTAGACCCACGCACAAACCAATCTGAACTTGAAGTTCAGAAGATAATAAATTTGCAATACCTAGCAAATAACCTGCCAGATGCATTCACTGATCATAAAGGAGTGACTAAGTCGCATATACCTGCGGTAAATGCGCCTCAAAGGGTACAACTCCCCTTGAAGACAAATGTTAATCCCCCCATGCGCCAGAAGCGTAAAGGAAATATTAACATAAGCGAACCGAATTCGCGTAAGTGTAAAGCTAGCAAACACACTATGTCACCCCTAAAATCTCCTGAAGAGATTCGTCCTGCAGACGAAAATCAGAGTCAAAACGCACGTGCTAAATCAATTAATGACTCTGAAAAAGAGGAATCATCAGACCGATACCCTTTGGGAAATGAAGAGGATCTGGTCGATGTAAACATTGAAGTTTCAACAAACTTCGTAGACACGGGAGAAACTTATAACAGAAATACAACTGTTGTCGACAACACATTTGCAGCCTTAATTGCCTTCACCATTTCTAATAATGATCTAGATCCTGAACCCAAAACTATATCCGAGTGCCGGAAGCGCTCTGATTGGTTGAAATGGGAAGCTGCGATAAAGGCAGAGCTAGACTCGCTAAATAAATGAAATGTTTTCGGTTCCATCGTTCGTACCCCGAAACATGTAGTCCCTGTTGGATACAAGTGGGTATTTGTACGAAAGCGAAACGAGAACAATGAGATTGTGAGATACAAAGCGAGGTTAGTGGCTCAAGGGTTTTCGCAGAGACCCGGTATCGATTTCGATCAAACTTACTCTCCTGTTATGGATGCCATAACATTCCGCTTCCTAATATCCCTGGCAGTTAAACTAAACTTAGAAATGCAGCTAATGGACATAGTTACCACATACTTATACGGATCATTAGATTCTGACATCTATATGAAAATCCCTGATGGATTAACTATTCCCCAAATGAGGAATAACGAACAACGTAGTATGTTCAGTATTAAGTTGCAACGCTCGTTATATGGCTTAAAACAGCCAGGTCGTATGTGGTATAATCGACTAAGCGAATTCCTCCTGAAGAAGGAATACGTAAATAACGAGGCTTTTCCTTGTGTCTTTACTAAGAAATCCCTTAATGGTTTTTGCATCATCTCGGTGTATGTGGATGATCTAAACATTATTGGAACAAGGAAAGAGATTGAAGAAGCAAGTTCAATCTTAAAAACTGAATTGGAAATGAAAACTTTGGGTAAAACCAAGTTCTGTCTCGGCCTGCAGATCGAGTATTTCCCTGAAGGAATACTGATACACCAATCAGCTTACCTAAGGAAAGTGTTGGAGAGATTCCACATGGATAAATCTCATCCCTTAAGCACTCCAATGGTTGTCCGTTCCCTTGATTTGGAAAAGGACCCATTTAGACCTAAAGAAGATACCGAAGAGCTATTGGGACCTGAAGTTCCATATCTAAGTGCAATTGGTGCACTGCTCTATCTTGCAAACTGCACTAGGCCCGATATTGCCTTTGCAGTCAATCTACTTGCAAGGTTCAGTGCCTCCCCTACGAGGAGACATTGGAATGGTGTGAAACATATCCTACGATATCTTCAATGTTCTCAAGATCTTGGTCTTTTCTATCAAAGAAATCAAGACACACGCTTATAGGTTATGCTGATGCTGGTTATCTATCTGATCCCCATAATGCGAAATCGCAAACGGGTTATGTTTTCCTCTGTGGTGGAACATCCATTTCATGGAGATCTCTCAAACAAACCTTGGTGACCACATCGTCAAACCACTCAGAGATCATAGCTCTATACGAAACTGCACGAGAATGTGTGTGGTTAAAGTCCCTTATAAAACACATTCACGATTCGTGTGGTATCCCTTCTGTTGACTTAAGCCCCTCAATTATCTACGAAGATAATGCTGCATGTATTGCACAAATGAGCAACGGCTATGTCAAAGGGAACTTGACGAAGCATATATCCCCAAAATTCTTTTATCCTCACGAACTCCAGAAGAGTGGTGAGATCACGATAAAACAAGTACGCTCAAGTGACAATCTAGCTGATCTGTTCACTAAATCCCTTTCCACTTCGACTTTTGAAAAGTACGTACATGGAATCGGGATGCGTCGACTTGGAAGGTTGTTATCTTCAGGGGGAGTAACAAATGTTAAACAATCCTGATGATTGTATCCTCGAGGCCATTTGTAACACTCCACTAAGTAACACTTGCATTCTTCCTTGTCATATTATATCCAAAGGGGAGTGTTATAATATATGTAAATATATTATTATATTGTGTGGATATAATATTAGATATATCCAGTGGGCTTTAGGCCCACAAGACTTAGGGTTAGATATTATATATATAGTATCATTCCCTGTATTATGTACTCTACACTTTCATATTGATTGTAACGGCAGTTCATTATTAGTATAATCTCCTGGCTTGGTCGCCCCCAGACGTAGTCACTCCGTGACGAACTGGGTCATCAATACTGTGTTATGTACTTTATGCTTGCGCTTTTCTCTCGATTACAACAAAGACATGATCAATTTGTCTTTATTTCAATTTTTCTATAAGAAGCGCAACATATAATAACTTCTTCGTTTTTATTTAATTTAATGTTTAAAATACAATGTATCTAATTAAAAAAAGTACAAAGAAATTTTTATTTTAGACTCGTATTAGACATATTCAAAAATAGATTTGTAATATTTTTTTATTAAAAAAAAAACTTGGGCAATGGAATAAGAGAGAGTATTTTAAGTAGGGTGACTTACATATAGGTTCAAAAAAATCACTATATTTACAAATAGGTGCTGTGCAGAAAAAAAAAGTGCTTCTATGCAAATATTTTGAACATATTTATAAATATAGTGATTTTCGTAAACCTATATGTAAATCATCCATTAATTAATTAAGATGAATTTGCAATTAGCAATCAATTTGCAAATCGTAATAGGCGTACTTTTTTCTGTATAGCACCTATTTACCGAAAATCAACCCTGTCATGCCACGCCACCATCACCTCCGCCGCTGTCATCGTCCCCACCAATGCCGCCGATCACACTGCCGTTGTCGTCTTCTCCACCATGAGTAAATCAAATCATCTGTCAAGTTAGGTTTTACTCAAATATAATTAGTTTAGTTTAGGGTGTATTATGAATTTAATTAGTGTTGGAGTGGTTTTTTCTTCAATCAAATACCAGTAGGGTTTGGGAGGGAGGAATGGTTTTTTAAGAATTCAAATAAAATAGTTGGGGATGGAAAGTCGACTCTATTTTGAAAAGAGATATGGGCTGGGGAAACTTTTCTAAGAGAGAGTTTTCCTCAGTTATATTATCTTTCTTTGAATAGAGATCTTTGAGTGAATTAGGTGAATTGAGGGATGGGGAGTGGTTGTGGAGATGAGAATGACGAAGGAATTTATTTGAACGGGATTTGAAGGCTTTCGATGAGCTCTTTGATGTCTTAAGCAGGTACACATTGAGATCAAATGCTACAGATACTTGGAGGTGGAACTTGAATAATGATGGAGAATATGCAACCATAGGAGCATATGAGTGGTTGGTGGAACAAAGGAGTTGAAGAAGCTAAGCAAAAGATGATACCCACAAAAATTCGAACACATGCTTGGAGAGTATTGTTGGAAAGAATACTGACGCTAACAAGCTTACAAAGGCGAAATGTTATTGCAGCTGACTCAAATTTGAAGTGTCATTTTTGCAAAGATTTTGAAGAAACAGTGAGTCACATCTTCTTTGAGTGTAAGTTTTCTTATAATTCTTGGATGAAATGTTGAGTGGTTGGGGATAAAAATTGTTCTTTCGTCAAATCCCTCAAATAACTTGTTTTATTTTAGTAAAATTTTAAATAGAAGAAAATGCAGATCAATCTTGGTATGCATATGGGAATGTCATATTTGGTTAATATGGAAGGTGAAGAACGCTTTGATTTTTAGGAATGTCTAGACGAAGGAGGAAAATATTATCACAGAACTCAAAAGTAGAGTATGGAATTGGGTGAGAGAATTTGATAGTAGAATGGAGGAAATAGAATATTGTGATTGGAATAAAAGAATTCCTAGTGCAATTGAGTTGTATTAGATAAGCATGATTTCTGGAAAATTAATATGTAAGTAAACTATGTAGGGTATATCTTATACCCATTTGTTTTTTTTTTTGTGGTTAATTGAAGTTTCCCTTATAAAAAAAAAAAACCATTGGAATGTTAATTCTTCTTCTTTAATTGTTGTTTTCAAATGAGGATGTTGAGGAATGACTTTTAGAATGGGTTTTTGTTCATATTTTTATTTTTCGAATGCGAGATGTTGGTATGTGTTTATTTTGTATGGGTTTTTATGCTGGTATTAAAAATCAATTAATCCAACAACTATTTCAATCTAAAATTCACTTGTAAGAAAATGAAGAAAAAAATGTAAAAGAAATGAAAGTTTGCAACCATTTGGAAAATGGTTTGTCAGTAACTCAATAGAAAATCAATGTAACTCAACTGAAAGTCTTCGTATGGATTTGTTTGTATTAAAGGGTTTTTCGAATAAGAGTTGTTCGTATGGAAAATGTAAATTTTGGGATTGATTTCCGAAAAATTGTGAAAAGTATTATTTTTCTCCAAAATTTATTTTTGGAATATCTGATATTTCTTTTGGCACATTTAATTAATTTTTTTTTTCTGTATTAGTGTTTAAAAGTTTTGGATGATTTATGGCAAAAAAGATTTTCCCCAAAAGTTATGGAAGCCTGGTAGGTGCACATGTCTTTGTTAGAAAAAATGACAAGATATTTATGTCATTTTGTTTGTGTTTAAAGCTAATAAAATTATAGTGTGGGTGTATTTCTTACAAATGGGAGGGCATATAATCTGCGTTGTTGATATCGTATTTAAAACTTTCAATAATTTTATTTGGCCTAATTATACTAAAATCATCGAACTATCAGTATTTTCACCTCAATCAATAAATTATGTTTATTTGCATTTATATATAAACTATTAAATTTGGCATATAAACCACTAAAAATATTAAGTTTTGGCACATGAATCACTAACTTTAATTTCTATTAATTTTTTCCAAATAAAATATATGTTTTATTCGCAAAACTTGAAAAAGTACATTATTGTCAAAAAAAATTCATAATTTTACTAAATTGGAATGAAAAATACACAGAACTTTTGGTATTGATTTGCATTGTTTGGTGTTAATTAGTTTTATATTGTTATAAAAATAACCCTCACGTGTTAAAATTGGAAAAAATTTTGCCAAAAATTAAATTTAATAGTTTATGTGCTAAAATTTAATAGCTTATATTAATATAAAATTTATAATTCAATAATTTAGATTGATAGCTTAGTGGATCTAGTGCAATTAGGCTTCTCAATTTTATGTAAAAAAATTGTTGATGGCCACCATAGTCCTAAATGACATACCTTTGCTAGTGATTGGGCTAAGTTACTCTCTAATCGGTAAAAGTTAAGGCCCATGAAACTAGCCATTTTGGGAAATACACACCTTTGATATGTTCGATAGTTTTTTTCGAAATTTTTATAAATTTTCATTTTTACGCTACGTTTGAAAAAAATGCCGAACAAAGGATAGTGTATTAATCTGGTGTATTTACCAAAAGGCTAGTGAGAATAACCTGGGCCAAAAGTTAGTAAAGTATAAGCCCATCATCTTACTTGGGCCTACATAGAAATGCGTTTCTGCGATGATCTGTTATAATTGTAAAGCAAATTAGTGTAGTATGAGTTTTTATCTTAAATATATTTTAAAAAATAAAATTATTTATTTTTTTAAATATGCATGTGTTAGAAGGAATTGATAATTTTATCATTTAAAAAAATACACCCTTAAAATACAATTTATGTTTTAAAATAAACCACCGAGAAAAGATATCTGACTATAAATAATTGAAAATAGAGTGATACGCTTGTGCACCCGGGTGCTTCACTATTGCCACACCATTAACAAAATCGAAGAAGCTCAACAGCCTATTGTCGCCCCTGTTTCTCCAAGCCACGCCCACATCTGCCGAAAAAGTGCCGCCATCACCAGAGTCCTAGAGAGCAGTCCAGCCACGCCTTAGTAGGAATCTGCCATGAAAGCCGATTGTAGCAGCCATGGAAGAAGCCATGTACAAGCAATCGTCTTATTCTAGCCTCATCAAATTGTTACTCTTGCAATGTCTTTTTGTTCTCTCTACTTCTCAAGATTCTGCTGCTCAAGATTTCGATTTCTTCTATTTTGTTCAACAGGTAATATATATCAACCTATTTAATTTTCTGCTAAAACTTAACTCATGCTCTTAATACATATATATAATATATTAAAGTGAAAGTGAATTAAGCAAGTATAATTAATTAATTAATTTGTGCATGCAGTGGCCTGGATCATATTGTGACACCCAGTCCCTGTTGTTTGCTCAAAGACGCTCATTTCTTTCTTACCCTGAGAGTAAAATATAATACCCCAAGAGTAAAATATAATACCCCAAGAATAAAATATAATACCCCAATAACA
>JAPKLY010000012.1:2600925-2631738 GCA_026898435.1 Prunella vulgaris
TGAGGGAGTTGAAGATTATATGAATGAATTTATATCATATTTTTTGTAAATTCAAATTTTAAATTTAAATGATTTTTTTATCATAAATGAATTAAATATTAAATATGCATGTTTGATAAGATACGAATTATTTTATTCCATAATGTAGTGAATAAATTTTTCGTTTTCATTTAAAGAAAATCCAGCCGTAAAAGAGACAGTTAACATATTTCGTCAATTAATAAAAAGGAAAATTGATAAAAATATATGCTATCAAACAATCATTTGACAGGTGTCAAAGCTAGCCCGGGCAGTAGTAATTCAAATTTTGATACACTGAATTAATTCCGTTGGACAGGCAACCATTGTTTAGCTTTCTTAATTATAATCATTAACTTCTTTTTATGGTGACAACTCATCCCACACCCCGAATGATTAGACATTCTATATTAGGATTAATTAATTCTCATAAACTCATGATATCAACCATTATAAGTAATTAATGATAATGTTATATACACATTTACTAATATCATATTCTTGCCACCCCAAATTTACTCTCATTTGTGTGGACACGAGTTTTAAGAAAAATAAGATAAAATATAAATATTGTGGAATAATTGTAGGATTCATTAGAGAATAAAATAATTAATTATTTGTGTAATAATTAAATAATATTTACTAAAAAAATGAAAATAAATTTGGAAGACAGACGAAAATAGAAAGTGGAAATAAATTTGGGAGACTGAGGCAGTAGTATTTTATATTTTAGAATATTGTGTTATGACGGATGAATACATGCATTAATATTAATGAATACATGCAATAATATTAATAAATATATGTAATAATTTTAACTTCATATTATGAAATTGGTTCGCCTCCATTTTGCTTAAACTAATTTATTATATGGAAGGTACGGGATATAATGGGTTAGTCTTGTATGCACCGGTTACACGGTGCAATTCAAGTTCATTTCTAAAAAGTTAAATAGTTTATAACTGAAAAGTTAAACAGTTTATTACTGAAAACTTAAACTATGAAAGATACACTTTTCAGTAATAAACTGTTTAACTTTTCAGTTATAAACTGTTTAATTTTTTAAAAATGAACTAAAGTTGCACCGCGTAACTGGTGCACATGAGACTTACTCGGATATAATTGGTTTTAATCTCAAAACTTAAGAAACTTATATAGTTTAAATTAATTAATTCTATATATGTTTATAAATTTGAATAGTTAATTGAAAAAAAAATTAATTATTTTATGAATTGACATCCATGTCCCGGATCAAATCCTCCTTAAAAATAGCTTTATTCGTAATAAAATGTCCCTCGATAAAATTGTGTTTCACCTATATATATATATAGATAGACTTAGCCTTGTTAGTTGTATGCACCAATTACATTATGCAACTCAAGTTTATTTTTAAAAAGTTACATAAAATACTATTGAAAAGTTACATACGTTATTACTAAAAAATATATCTTTAATGGTGTACCTTTTCAGTAATAATTTGTATAATTTTTTAATAATAAATTATATAATTTTTAAAAAATGAACCTGAGTTGTACACTGTAATTGATGCATAATATATATATATATATATCATGCATATCGATCCCATCCTCACCTCTCTCTGCCACATGTTTTTCCGACCAGCAATTAAACCCTTTTTGACCACCACCCACCCCCTCTCTGAATAGTTGGTGCTTCTCTAATTAAAGACAACCAGATTAATGATTACTTCTACCAAAACTTATATTTATCCGATCTTGTTTTAGGACATTGATCTTTGATTAGTGCATGGGGTCAGAATCCATCATACAATTCCCATCCTCTTTTGAGCGCATGATGGGACTATGGGAGGAACAATATTTATCTTTTGTAACTGAAGGGTGTAAACGGCGTTTAGCGATCGTCGGGCGGTCGAATATGGCAAAACGCAAAAGTAGCCTAGAAGGGCTGAGGTGGGGCCAAATTTTTTTTATATTTTAATTTTTTAATTTTTTTTAAATATATATTAATAAATATATACATTATATAATAAATTATAAATTTAAAACATAATTAATACACAAATGCATTTTCCACAAAACATAACAAATCAATAAAATGCTAAAAACTATCACAAAATGACATTATTCAACTTCTAAATAAAATACTAAAATAATAAAATATATTGTACGGATAATTAATTAATAAGTAGTTCAACTAAGAGGAACATCTAAAAATAATTGCTGTTCAACTTCACGTACACACTCTTCATCATCAGATTCAAACTCCACATCAACATTTATTTCATCATCATCATCATCATCAGATGAGAAATCATCCTCATCAAACTCTCTAAGTCGAGAAGTTACGCCCGAGTTTGAGCCAATGTCTTTTTCAACAACATCATCATCAACCGAGGTTGAGCCAATTTCCGCCTATTCTTTATGGCCGCCAAGAACGTCTAGACAGGCCTAATATCATGTTTAATTATTTGAAGTAGTTTTGAGACCTCAATTTTGAGTGATCCATCGAAAATGCTTAACTGAAATGATCAGTGTTTTGTTAATTAGCATATTGGAGTGGGTGCTAATTATCATACTTGTTTAATTGGTGGTTAATAATGCGTCAAACTTTTTTTAGTGAGGAACAAGTTGATGAATCTAATCATTAAAATATATAGCAATATTGTGCACGAAATAGATTTGACTTTAATGTTTTTTTTTTTATAGGTAAATGTTAGTTGTTAGAAGTTAGTTCACCAAATCTCCTTACACTCCAGGTTAGATTTGACTTTAATGTGTATAAAGAGATTATAATATTTTCTCCTCCATCTTGTCATAAGTTAATTACTTATTTTTATTTTAGCACATGTAATATTAAATGTGTTGGTTATTTAGATGTTATATAAAAATAAAAATTGGAGAGATGATTCAGATTGAGATAAGTGTGGGAACGCTGGTCACCAACACACTGTAACATGATTATAAGCATTACATTTACGGGGCAAATTGCAGAACTAAAGTAGTGGTATATGGTAAATATGTGTAAAGGTTTGTGAGTGTGTACGTAAATCAATGCTTCTTTTTTAGTAGTGTGCAAATTTGTGTGAGACGTCCAAATAAGAAAATTGTGCAAATTCCTGCGGGACAGAGAGAGTAATAAGTTATGAAAAATAAAATAAGTATTACTCCTCCATCCCAGACCAATTTGCACCCATGAGAGTGTACGTAATTTTAAAAAAAAAAAAATTAAATAAAGTAATGATATATGGGCAAATATGTATATAGTTGTGTGAATGTGCACGTAAATTGATATTTTTTTAAATAATATGCAAATTAATATGAGATAATTCAAAATAGATTTTGTGCAAATTGATTTGGGTGGGTTTTCCTACTAATTAGTAAAAATATTTAGTAAATGGAAGATTAAGGGTGGTTGTAGCTAGGTGACAAGACGATTCAGGGGTGGTGAAGATGGATAAAGGATCACGATTGCATGCATGGCATGTATGGCCCACTTGCGATCACAATATATATATATATATATATATATATATATATATATATGTGCAGTGGGATTATTATTCTAATTATGATTAATTATCATATTTTGCTATGGGATTGGATTTTAAGTGGGAAAATAGTCCTATAAATTAAAAAAGTTATTTTGTGGACCGAGTAATAATTTTAATTATTTGAATTTAAGGAAGATAAGAAATTATAGTCGAACTAAAAGGAATGATTAGTAATCATGCATCAAGAAATTAATTAAGCTAAACAGCTAGCTAGGGAATGGCAGATGTTTTGATTTGATTACACATAAATTTGCTCATTTTTCTTATTTAAACATCACATACAATTTTGCACACTATTAAAAATAAAACATTAATTTACGTACACACTCATAAATCTATACACATATTTACTTATATGTCACTACTTTATATACTCCTTCCGTCCAATTATAAGTTGCTAATATTGTTATTTTTGTCCGTTCCACTATATGTTGCTCATTATTTTTTTATCTTTTATGAAAATTACTATTCACTTCTTTATTATTATTTTCAATACTTTTTGCACTATTTCCATTATTTTTTCACTTTTCTCGATCATATCAGTTATACTTTTTCACTTTTTTCATCACACCACTTATATTTTTTCACTTTTAACTTAATTCGTATGCCCAAAAGCAACGAGCAACTTATAATATATAGAAAAGAGAGAGTATAAAATATATTTTTCTTAAAAATTATGTCGTTCTTTAGGGTGCAAATTCCTATCAGAGCGAGGGAGTAATATTTATTATAGATAAGGTAGATAAATGAATAAACATGTGGAGTCAGTACTCTAACACATACATTATGAAGTCATATAAAAATCCAAGGTGCTACCAAAATGAATAGAGAGAGTGATGAAAACGTAAGCATACTGAAGTCGTTTAAATCGGAAAAGTTAGATTGATGTCAGGGCAGGGTGCCTGCACATGGACTCATACTTGGGTCCAGCTTTAATAACTAGCACCAGTACTATTGCCAAGCAATTCAATTATTGTCTCCATCTGTTTTTCTTCTTTTAATATTATAAGTTTTAAACGCAGTGACTTCCTTCGTCTCTTTATAAATTTTTTATTGTTTTTGAACATAAATATTGAAAAATATATAAAATATGGAGAGAAATGAGAATATATGAGTATTAAGTATCTCTTTTAAAACTATACAAAACAGTTTCTCAAATAATATTATTTTAAAAATTGTGAGAAATAACTTTAAAAATAATACTCCCTCCGTCCCAGAGGTGTTTTCACCTCTAGAATGGCACAACTTTTAAGAAAAGTAGAGTGTTGTGTAAAGTTATATTATTAAAATAATGAGATTAATTGGATTGTGAGGATAAAGTTAAAATAATAATTTCCATTTATAGGGTGTAAAAACAATTGTGGAACGGACGAAAAAGGAAAGTGTGAAAATAATTATGGGACGGAGGGAGCATATTCTAAAACTATTTTAAATATTTCAAGACATGCACTAAGAATGAATAAGTAGTAAACGTGCAAATATGAATAAAATGTATAAATATAATAATTTTAACATATGTTAAAAAGTGAAATGAAAAGTTTATAAAAGTACGGACGTAAATATAATTTTATAATGAGACGGAAGAAGTACTCTGATACTCTCTGAGTCCCCCAATGAACTTCATTGGAGGGAGTGCATGTCTGTAATTTGTTAAGAAAATTTATTTTATTAATTTTTTGTGGTGAATAAATAAAGAGTATTTTGCTATAAAATAAATATGGCAAAATTATTTTATTTTTATTTATAAAATGTAAAATTAATTGTTGAACTGATAAAAAATTGTGAAATTTGGTAGCGGATGGAGGGAGTACAAACTTATGACAATTAACATTGATAAGGACGAGTCCTTGTTTGGAAAGCCATTATGGTGTTTTAAGTGAATAGTGAATCGTATGCCGAATTTGGGAGTAATTTTCCCTAGAAAATTCCAAAAATCACCATATCTTCACTCACACTAGTTAGGTCCTTTTTTAATGTACATCTAATGTTACTACATCATTTGTGATGTTTAATATTTGATATATATATATATATATATATATATATATATATATTATATACGCTAAGGTGAAAAGATCAATATATGGGTAACCAAAAAATAAAAAATATGCTACTGTGCAACTCAAATATATTTTTAAAAGTTACATTATTTACTACTAGAAAGTTACACCATTAAAGATACGTATTTCAGTAATAACATGTATGCTTTTTTAATAGTATATTATATAACTTTTTAAAAATAAACTAAAATTGCACGGTGCACCTGATGCATACAAGACGATGACAAAACGAAATATCAAGGTATCGTCTCTTTTGGAATTCACATTAACGGAATTAGGACTTTTCGAATTTTATCTTATCCGAGTTAGAAATTTAAAATACAGCTTCCACATATTATGTTCAATTTATATCTGAAATATTTATAAATGTATTACTCGCTTTATCCCGTGGTTACTTTCACATTTATTTTTTTTAAATTTCCAACATTGCTTTTGGTATATTCATACCAAAAATAAAATAACTCATGCTTACAAAATTCAATCAAAATAACTTTTTATTATAAAATCTACTCACTCTAAATCTCATTTTTAATGTATGTGTCACTTGACATGTGAAGAAATCTTCGGGCAAGAGGAAGTGTTACATTTTCCAATATACAATTCATTTACAATCCCAATTGAATATTAATTAGATATAGAATAATTATTAATAATATATAAAATAAAATCTCATTCTACTAAAATCTCCCGAAATAAACACATAAATTTATCTAAAAATCTTCTAAACCAAATACAATGAATAGATTTTAAGAAAATAATTCATGGTAAACTTATCATTAAATTGTTTTAAAATATAATATATTTGTTCAAGTGTATTAAAATATTTATCAGGAGTATCAAAAGTTCGAGCCAAAAAAATTCATCAACACCTCCGTCCCACTATAAGTTGCTCATTTTTTCATTTTCGTCCGTCCCACTGTATGTTATTCATTTGTTTTTTTACCATTTTAGGAAACTACTATTTAATTATTTATTATTATTTTCAATATTTTTTACATTATTCTCATTACTTTTTCACCTTTTTCAATCACATCACATGTAATATATTAATATTTTTATACCCGTCTTAATATTAGTGTACAAAAGTTGTGAGCAACTTATAAGGATACGGAGGGAGTAGTATAATATCATTGACTCGAATTTTTTATACTTCTGGTGAGGATTTTTATATATCTCATCAAATATTTGATACTTAAAACTGGTCATGATAAATTTATCATAAATCATATTCATAAAAATTTTACCAAATACGATAACACTGCAAACCATTTTTCCTATAAATTCATTTCCATACAATAGCACTGCAAACCATTTTTCCTATAAATTCAATGCCATTTTGTATATATTTTTTCACAGTATAAGTAATGGATGCTTTTCTTTAAATCGGGTCGTGTGTTAGATTCTTTTTGTATCCCTTAATCTTTCTTCTTTTAATGAAAAATATCCTGTCACTAATAGTCTAATACTTCTGTAGCTAAAAGTTTCTGTCACTAATACTTCTGTAGCTAAAAGTTGTTAAAGATGGAATACAATCTTTTGACATGAGTGACATAAATTCCCTTATTAAAAATTTAATTTTATTATTAAAGACTTTTAGTTAGAGAAGCTATAATTCAGAATTTATTTATTAAATGTCAATTTCTTGTTGAGGTGCTGGTCGAAAAAGAATGAATAACCAAAAAAAAATTAAACTGGTGAAAGACACTTTGGCAGTTGACATTTTTATCGGTTAATTGTACTTTAAAGTTGCTCTTTTGTGATCTATCTCTATTATCAATTCTTCATTTATTCAGTCTGGAGGTTTTTTTTTTCGTACTTGAGAGATTACAATATTAATCTAATATATTTTATTAATTATTTGTTATATTAAGATGGTCAATTTCTCATCAGCTTTAATTGGATCATATAATATACTGAGCTTAATGACTTTTTTTTTTTTTTTAAGGAAAAATACACTTTTTTGTCCTATAAGTTTTGTTAACTTTGATTTCCGTCCTCTTAAGTTTTGAATTTTTATTTTCTTCCTTTAACTTATCAAAAATTATGGTTTTCGTCCTCTTAAGTTTTGAATTTTTATTTTCGTCCTTTAACTTACCAAAAATTATGGTTTTCGTCCTCCAACTGCCTATAACTAGTCACACAACCGATAATACACACATAGAATATTTTTTTTTATTTTTTAAGCAAAATATTGACGTGGGGGTATTTAGAGGGAATTAGATCTTGATGGATAAAATACATGATTAACTGTAAATTCTCTCTCAAATCAAAACCCTAGTCGATCAAATCTAGGCATGAGGGCTTGAGAGAATTAAGGAAAAAAAGGAACAAAGATCCCCAAATCAAAACATCCAAAAGCCTAAATTCTTTTGAGCTTGAGCGCATACTCACTGTACGGAAAGGAAGAGCGATGTCTTTAAGAAATTTGTATGAATCAACGAGTTTCGAGCGCAATATTAAGTGTCATTGTGGTTTCGTTGCACAGTTTGTACATTATATTCAAAAATGAATCCGGACAGAAGATTCTATAGATGTAAGTATTGGACGGTATTTGTGAGGAAATTTACGGTTAAAAATGTATTTTATCAAGATCTAATTCCCTCCAAATAATCCCAGGTTAGTATTTTGTTTAAAAAAGAAAGAAAAATGAATCCACATGTGTATTACTGGTTGTATGACTGGTTGTAGGCGGTTGGAGGATGAAAATCACAATTTTTGATAAGTTAAAGGATGAAAACAAAAATTCAAAACTTAAGAGGACAAAAACCATAATTTTTTGTAAGTTAAAGGACGAAAACAAAAATTCAAAACTTAAGAGGATGAAAATCAAAGTCAATGAAACTTATAGGACAAAAATGTATATTTTCCTTTTTTTTATTATTATGTACTTCCTTCGTCCCCTTATAAATCGCTCATACTTTTTCAGCACGAGTATTAAGACGTGTATATAATTATTTATATAGTATATGTGATGTGATAGAAAAAAATGAAAAAGTAATGAGAATAGTGTAAAAAATATTGAAAATAATAATAAAAAAGTGAATAGTGGTTTTCTGAAAAGATAAAAAAGCAAATGAGCAACATATAGTGAAACGGACGAAAATGGTAATTAAAATAAATAATTTATAGTGGGACGGAGAAAGTAATTTGTAATAAAATGTACGACAAATTAAGTCAAATCATTATAATGATGAAATCCCAAACATATGAAAAAATTGTAAAAGAAAAATAGAAAATTCAAAATGTGATATATAAGTGAAAATGACCCTACACACTCAAAGCCAAAACACACCCCAGAAAGACCTAAATTAAGTCAACCATTAATCATTAAATATTTTCAAATAAAAAAGCGGGACTCATTAAAATCTATACATATATGAAAGTCCTGCAGATTATCAATTTTTTCACATATTTTTAATTTTAGCTACCGAATTAATTCTTTTGTTTCATAGAATTAACTCTTTATCTTATCAAAATAAATACTCATACTTTCAATTTGTTTACATTCATAATTCCGGAGAGGGCTGATGTTTTGTGTGTGTTGAATTTAATGTATTTATGTAATTATTATTTAATTACACTCTATTTTTATAATTTTAGTATTTATGCTGAGTGTGGGTAATTTGAATTACATAATTAATTAAAGAGTAGGTATTATGTGAGTAATACTCACAGTAATAATTTCGTGAACGACATATTTTATTTCAAGCAGTAACACACATTTCGGTGTGTAGCATTAACTCATATGCAGTGTAGTGTTAGGGTCTGTTTGATAGGAGTTATAAATTTGTATGAGTTAGATTTAGTATGGTGTAGAAATAATATAGGGTAGGTATGATAAAGTGGGATAAAATATAATATGGGTGTTTGGTAAAATATATAAACACCCTTGTATATTTTTGTAATAGTGTTTGATAAGGTGTATAAAGTTCCATATAAGCTAATTAAAATTACCCTTATGCCCTTATTTTCCTTATCTATACTTTATGTTTGATAGGCAGTATATCATATTTAGGGCTCATACAACTTTATATTTGGGTTCATGCAATCATAGTTTTCTAGTATATTATATATTTCATTATGCACAAAATTGTGGTATTCTCAACATTTTATGGATATATGCTTTGAACATAAAATAATCAGTAGAAAAGATGCATAATTTTTTTTTGTTCGTTCTCAATATTATAGTTCAATCTGTACAAGCTTCCTGCATTTTCTAAGTTGTGATTCTATTGCATGAGTTAAGAAATATAGAATAAGATCAAAATATGATTAATGATAAAAATAACCCGCACAGTAACATTAATAATACATAAAACGTCCATTATAATAACAATAGTAGACCAACATAACAACCTGAGATGAGAACCTCCAAAGATACGCATTATAGTAAACAAGTCAAACTAACACAAAAGAAAGCATTAACCTAAATACCTCAAACACACACCCTGAAAGCATAGAAACATACAATACAAGACGTCCAAACGATGTTGCTAACCCATGGGGATAGATATCACATTTATTACCAAGTTGAGGACGATCCAGACCCGTCGTCGGATAGGTGTTGGTATGAGTTTGGCCAACTACGCAAATGTTCTGGAATTGGCCAATCACCTGGCATCTCAAGTCCCTGTGAATCTGGTTCATCAAACAATCTAACACGCGTGGGACGGCGATTGCTTTCCCTGGCAGAGGAAGATTCTCTAAGTTCATCATCATCTGGTATCACAATTGGAGAATTGACAACCCCTCTTTGTCGGATTGGTACAGCAAGACTGTCCGGAATGGTGATAACTTCTGGATGGTTGTTTGTTCCTTGAGCAACATGGGTCTGTTGTAGGCCTAAATCTCATATTTGTATCACAAACTCCTAGGACATTGGTCGACACACGACCCTTTCGGGTTCTAAAACGTGGTCTGTCAGAGGTGGAGACTTGAACATCAATATAAGTACCGTCTAGGGCTCCTAAACAACCCTATGATAAAAAAATTATAGCAACAATTAATAGGATTTTACATATCAATTTGTATGCTTCAAAATTAACATGAATATATACCTTAAACCATTTCCATCTTGGGTTCGTAGAGTCTTCTGGGATAGCAGCAGGCCTTACCAAGAAGAGGTCATGCAGTTTTAAAACAGCTTTCAACACAACATGCACATAGTGTGATACTGTTTGCCCTGACCGTTCATAATCAAATCCAATTGTTCTATTTTTTTTATGGTAAGCAAGAATTTCTAAAAACATCGACACTTGTTCTTCAACACACACATATCTACTGTCACTTAATCCTCCGAGTTCCCTCAGTAAAAAACATAATATTGCAAACGTATTTCGATCTATTCGCAAGTTTGAAATACATTCAGCATCCCTAACCTCGTACAACCTATGAAGTCTAATTACTTGTTGAGGAATTTTAGGTAACATCTCTCAAGTGACTGCACGTCTTCTCATATTTCTATTGTTAATTAACAGAATAATGAAAATAATTAGGGAAATTAGGGTTGACTGGTGCATAAGTTCCTCGACTAACAAGTACAACAAGTTACACATTCTAGAATTCAACACCATCGTTTCAATGTGAATGCAGAAAGCCGGCTAAACAAATCTGCACAAGCACAATAGCAATTGAAAAAAATTGTTACTGTACATTTTAATACACACAATTTTAAGTGAATATGGCCATGTGATATGGAGGTTTTCACATAATTAAGCATCTATTTTGTTTGGTGCATCTGTGATTCATCAATGGCAAGCACATAATATTGCAAATGAGTCCTTTAACTTATTATTTTAGATAACACATATATCTATAGCTAGGTACAATTTCTTTCACTGTCCTAATCTTTTCCTTCATTACTCAAGGGATTCAACAGTTTATGGGTAACAACATTATCTATAATTTAATATATCAATTCTTTGTTGATGGATAACAACATATAAAAGAACTTCATCATTAAGCATAGATTGTATATGTAAATTTGATTTAAAGGGAGTATATATATATAATTTTGTCACAAGCTTCAAAACAATACTCATCATTATGCAAAAAAGAGACTATATATGTTTCTAAAACCTTTTGGCTGTGTTTCTTTAAATTTGAAACCTACAAAAGACCCAAGGAATGACATCCTATTCAACAACGAGCAATTATTTCAAACACTCTCCACCCCTCTATGAATCTGTAAAAGAGGCATGTAATAAATTGGCATCACATCATCACTACGGGACTGAAGTTAACTTCCTCCCCTCAATAAGAAAACCATTTTCCAAGCCCACTCTCTTGATATTTAAGCTAGTTAAGAAAGGACACATTTAAGGGGATACACTCAAGTGGAGCCCCCAACTCTAGAGAAACCACTCATCTACACCATATCCCACTCCTATTAATTTCTCTATCATATTTTCTTTTACATCGATACCCCTCCCCAAGAGTACACTATTGTCTATGTCAATTATCAGTCCCAAAATATCACAAAACAATTCCATAACCTTAACCACTCATCTGAAGTAAGACTAATCATTAGTAGAAAATAAAAACATGTTACCAGCAAACTGAAGATGAGAAACTTTGCACTTAGTTCCACTCACTATGGACCCCCTTTTAAGAGAAAGAGATATAGCCTCATCTAATAGCCTTCTTAATATGTCAACCTTATACCAATTTATCATTATCAATCCCCACTCTTCTACAGTTATAGATCCTAGATATTAAAGTTTTAGAAAAATTTAGTTCATGCCCATCAATTTTCATATTTAATCGGTTCTCACAGGAACCTTCCATACCAACAAAAGTTTGGGTTTTTTCTCTTTTCTGCAACCCACATACCATTGTAATCATCGAAAATCGAATAATTAAAAAATAGATACAAAAAAAAATCCCAAAATTTCCCCTGCATCTCAGAATTCAAAATTAATTGAAAATCCCAAAATTTCCCCTACATCTCAGAATTCAAAATTTCCTAATTGAAATCCCAAAAACAATCTCACAAACCTGAAATTCGCAGCTTTCCGATCGAATTACGGAGTCGAGGTGGTGGGTGGTGTCGCGGTGCCGTCCGTCGCGGTGCTGGGTAGTGGTGGTGCCATCCGTCCGTCGCGTCGCGGTGATGTCCGTCCGTCGCGCGTTGCACGTCGTGGTGCCGTCCGTCGCTATGGTGGGTCGCTCGCGTCACGGTGCCGTCCGTCGCGATGGTGGATGTGCCGACAGAATTTGTTGTGTAGAGGAGGAGGGTGGAAATGAAATCCTAATCTTCTCTCATGATATGTAATACAGGGGGAGAGACCTTACTATTTTACTATGGGGCTCAGTAACTTCCATATAATATCTACCGGGTCATCAAGATAACTTCCGGGTTCACGTATAAAAATTACTTCCCATCAAACAGCCGTATAGTACTGTGCAACCATGATATGAAAGTGTTAGTATGGGTTTATATAGGGCTTATATCCCTTATCAAACAGAGCCTTAGTTCATATACAACGTGGTGTTAGTTCATATACAATATGATTTTAGTTCATTCACTATGACATACTACGTGTGGTGTCAAATCATATATAGTGTGGTGTTAGTTTATATACATTGTAGTGTTAGTTGATATACATTATTTTATGTTATTTATCTCTAAAATAATCAAATCTCAAAATACTTAGAATAAATTGTTGTTCACCATAAAAATTATTGTGTGCATCATTCACATAATACTTTGTCTTAATTAAATGATTGTGGGAAATTATGTATGTATATGTTATTAAAAAATCATTTTATTAATATAATATACTATTGAAAAAATGGTGGACACAATATTAATAATCACTATCTACCCCGCAATAAATTATTTCACCTTATAATTAGTCATTGTTTACATTGTTCATCACACAAAAGAATTACCAGTCGTACGTAGCATGTTAATTTTTTTACGTATTTGTGCAATTGAAGTAATACGCAATTTTAAGGTCGTTAATTTGCTTCGAAATTCACTACTGAGAATAACATGCAGTAAGAGTAAATTTTATATGAAAATGATCCAAATAAATTTATTATGAAACTATTTAAACGTATCAAATATTTAATTAAATGGTCAAAATATTAGGCCTACCCAAATAAAGTGTACACTTTGGGAGGATTTTTACGAGAAACTTCTTGCATACCAGAAAGATCAACCCGTTCAATATCCATGATTATCATTCTTAAATTTGCAAATTTTCAAAGTCATGTATAAAAATTACTTTAGCATATATGTAACATACGTGCTATTTATATTTCAATGATTATTTGATTATTAATTAGAGTTTTTGTATGTTAGATAAAAATATTTTAAATTCGATGTACGCATGCAATTGTGCTAATTATCAGAGGAGATACCCTAGAGATTCACGATTTTAGGAAGTGGTAATATATTTTTTTTTAAAAACATAGAACACTTTAGTGTAATTTTACCATAAATTATATAATTATGTTATTCTAAGGCAGCTTGACGTCATGTCGTTTGTATATATATATATATATCAGAGCATGTATTTACACATTGACAACTATATATTTCAATTTTAAAAGTGAAGAGCAAAAGAGAATTTAAATTACTTTGTCTAGATGATGACGGGAAATCTTACAATTACACTACAAATATTATCTATAAAGAAGTGTTCAAATTTTTTTAAATTTTTTTTAGAATTAAAATTTGTTGATTATATTTTTTCCACTGTAAGTTGTTCAATTTTCTAATTAATTATGTTTTTAATTGGATATTAAAATTTTAAGTAAATATTTAAGACATAATTATTAAGGTTTAAAAATTAAATAATAGAATTATAAACAATGTATACCAGAATTTTACATAATATAATGAAATATATATAAATAAATTTTAAATTAAAATTAATTTTATTGTAATGAATTTTAATAAATCAGAAATACTCCCTCGACCCATAGAAATTTGCACCATACGGGATGCAAATTTTTTAAGAAAATGCTTTTTATATACAAAGTGGTGAAATATAGTTAAATATTTGTATATGTTTGTGAGTGTGCACGTAAATCGCTGTTTTTTTTTAGTACTGTGCAAATTTGTGTGGAACATCCAAATAAGAAAAATGTGCAAATTCTTGTGGGACGAAGAGAGTATATATATTTTAACATTTAATAAAATTTAAAACAGTAATAACAACAATTACCATATGTATCATTAAAGTAGGTCTCATGTGTACCAGTTTCATGTAAAACTGATATTATTATATGCAGTTATTGATATAATTGTATTCATTAATTGATATCATAGCATTTTACACTATGAAATGATATAGTATCAGTGTGTTAATGTAATAGTACAAATATTATGGTAACATTATATATAAAGTTTTATTCAATTTCCGCATATTACACAGATTATGCACTATTGTACTGTGTGCATATATATTTATTGTTATGTGATCCAAATTATTTACTTACTCATTTCTTCTTGATCAATTTTTTGGCCACCACTTACTTTTTCAAAATTTGAAAAACATAATAAAACTAATTTTTTAACTACCATTTTTATTGTAATATTAAATCATTTTCACTACGTAGGAATCTCACTTGGAACCAAATATCTCGTCAAGGCTTATTTGATTCGATGGACAAGATAAATAACTCAAGATATATTAGGCAAAATTATAATCTAGAGATTATTATTTGTGAGTTAAATAGTATATTTAGACTGATGGATTAAGATAATTAGTGTAAAATAATTTTATTTTGAATGTTTGGATTGTAATTAATAATAAAAAAATATGCAATTGACAATTTTGCCCTATATATCTGTTGGAAGAATTTCTTGATGATGTTGTTTATGTGACTAATTAATTGTGTTCCAAACAATAGCTAAGATTATGTTTATGAAAGGTTTTAGTAGTGAGAGAAAGTAGAGAGAAGTAAATTGTGTGTATTACGAACTTGAAAAGAGAAAATCAGTACAAGAGACCTATTGATAGTTTTGCATGTATATAGGTGACATGTTTTAAGCTTACTTAGCTTAATAAACTGACAAGTGTCCTTCACACTTGTCTCTTTGCCCACTATTACGCTTTAATTACATTGTTCTTGACATATTACATTACTATTGGCAACCTATGTAACTACTAACTACAATTCCGGGTAGGGGCGAACTTCCCTGCCTTAGGTTATTCCTTGGTGCAATGCTTATAGTAGGGGATGGTCTCTTGTTTCCAACTCTGGGCAAGCTATAGGCGAGCTCTTTCTCTCTCCATTATGTTGACCGGTCAGAGGAAGGTGACGTGACTCTGACCACCTGGGACAAGCTATGGGCGAGCTATCGAGCCTTGAGCTTTTATTTATATTAATTCTCCCAAAATAGTTCGCTTTAGTTCGTCTATCAATAATATCATAAACAAAAATGAAGTGAATTATGGTTCTCCTTTCCAATATAAGAGAGAGTATTTTAGTAAAGATAAACACAATAAATTATTGTCATACCTCTCCCCTAAGATAATTAAATTTTAGTTTCGGGCTTTTTATTAATCTTGGGCTTCTGTCAAGTAAACCAAATATCAAATTAGATAAGATAATTTAATTTATTTTAGCTTATCTAACGAACCAAATGAGGCCTAAATGTAAGTAAATATATAATTATTCCTATATATTAAGTAAGCTAACCAGAGGAGTCTGTATATCTATGTATAACCTTAAATATATTTATTAATTAAGCCTAATTTAAACTTAAAGTGCAATTGCATGAATTAATACATGGAATGGAAGAGTAATTATTAAAGGGTAGGGTATAGAGCATCTTGACCTTTCGGCATTTCCTTGATCCAATTAGGAAAAATAGCCATCAAAGGGCTTGCTATAAACAGAAAACCAAAAGCTCATGATAAAAGCATATGTGTATAAACAGAAAGCAATCGAAAAGCTAAAATCTTGAGAGAAAGTTGATGAAATGCTGACTTTTACCATACTATATTTATAATTCTACAAAAGCATCTCCATTCTTAATATACGACCCACACCCCACAAAGCGGAAAGAGTAGGGGCCCCTCTCTGCCCATCATTTTATTTATTTTTATGAATCCCATTTACTTAAATTTTATTTTAGCATAATAATGACACTTTACATGCACCGCAGTAATATTTGATTAAATAATCACATGAACATGAAGACATAAAAATATGTGTGAATTTAATACAGTACTCTTTAGTTGAGGAGTGATTCTGTACCCAAAATTCAAATCAAATCAAATTTGATTTAAATGAGAGTGATTTGATTTAATTGCGTGTTCAATAATAGAAAACTTTGTGTCATTGAATGTTTCCGTCAAACGTCTGAAAAATCGAAAGAGACTAAACAATCGTGCTTAATCGGACATTGGATCATCTAAAATGAGAGCTTTCATGCGATTAATTTCATCTAATCTAATTGTTCAATGAAACATATATATATAGGAGAGACATAAATTGCATTAGCTTAATTTGGTTGTTGCATAATTAAGCACACCCAAAGTATATTTACCCCCACTTGCACTTTGAATTGAAGTTAGAACTTGTTATTTGTAAATAATATATGAAATATTATTTATATATATATATATTAATTATATATAAAATTCATATATGAAGTGTGGATATAATTGGAGGGAGTTATGTGAGATTAAATAACTTCCGTATTTTATGATGGGTTGATGGGCTTCAAGACAAAAACGCATTTGGACTTAAGCCTGAAGAATGGAATTTTCTGTGAACAGAATTATAGAATTCAAACTCCCTAAAATCATCTCCCGAAATAGAAATCAAACTCACAATGTACATTAAACACATTCTATATTCTTGATGATGCCAATTCGTGAATAATTGTACACAAACAATTCTGTGTACTGGATCCTGAGTACGGGACATTTGAGGATGAGGAAAAGGACCGATCGAGGATACCAACAGAGTTCGTAATTAATTCCGCAGTAAAGATAAGTGACCCTATTCGTGTTGGTCACAGGACTTGATTTGGCGATCAATTCCAACATTATTGATTCTTTAATTAACTCAATTCACATATTAGATAATAGAACAAAATTGCATAATTTGCATTTACATGAAAACGTTTAGGATTAAGCTTGTAATAATGTTCATCCACTTAGTTCGATAATCTACCTTGCTCACTTACTTACTACAACTATACACATGAACTTGCCTCTTGGTTTAATTTGAGCATGTACCAATTGAAATATTAAAAGTAGAAAGAAATTCTTTTTGTTTTTTAAGAATGAGGTGTGTATTTATCAATTTATTTTTAAATATTAAATAAAAATAGAAAGAAATTCTAACTGTTCAGTTTAAACAAGTGTGATTTGGCAATACATTCTTTGTACTACAAATTAATACATCAGTTAATAATTATAAAAAAGGATCATAACCTTTAGTCCAAATCTACACCCAAACATGACAAATATTTCTCTCATTGAGAAAATTACACTTTCCCATCAACCACGGGGGCCACGATTTTGATCCCATAATTTACACATAATTTAGTCCCAAATTATAAAATTTGAACACATTTAGTCCCAACATCAGTCAACTGTTAGCACTTTTGGTCTCAACAATTTAAAAAAAAAAAAAAAAAGAGCATTTGGCGCCAAATTTGGTACCCAAATGGCTAAAATGGCATGTACACCCAATTTTTGAAGGGAATAAGCCATAAAATCCTATATAAAGCTACAACAATCATAATATCTTAATTCCCTCGTATTACAAACACACCAAAGCATAAGAATATGTCTTCATCTTCATCTTCCATTCTGAATACTTAACAAACTCAACACACTCTAGTATATATGTTATTGCGAAAAGAGGGATCGCAAATACATAACGAAGAAGGAAAAAAACAAAAGTAGGTTGTTTCATACCTTTCCCAACTCCACTAGTGGTGTTGGATGTAGCTTTTTTGTTTGGACGATGACCATAAAATTGTCAGTCAAGAAATATTTTCCGGTATATGATGAGCAGAATTGACTCACTAATATCTGAGAATCAAGACCTTCTGAACATGGAAAAGAAAGCAAGAGATATTCTAGAGATGTTGGAGGCAAAATCTAAACAACAAACTGCAGAAATTACCTACCAAGCTACAAAAATTGCAAAGCTACAGAAGTTGACTAAATTTTTTGTCATGGCACTAATATTCTCCACAACACATATGTTGTTCAAGTTTTTAAGTCTAATGTAAATATTAAATGTATTGTAATATTCTACTGGATAATTATGTAGTTTATTATCCTATTGTAATCTTTTCGATTGTAATGTCTTTTCAATTATGCATCAAGACAATTTTCAATATCATTTTTCTACAAAATGAAGTCCATAAATCTAGAGTCTATATTTCTTTACATTAATCTGAAACCAAACTGAAACATCAAATAATAATCTAAAATAAAATTCAAACACATCAAATTGAAACGTAAGGTTTAATCCAAACCAAAGTCCACATCAAACTAAAACATAAGGTTTAATCCAAATTGAAACATCAAATCATAGTCTTAAATCTTCCTAATAGAAACATCAAACATCCAAACTAAACTGAAACCAAATAGAAACATCAAACCATAGTCTTAAATCTTTCACACCAAACGTCAAACATCCTTATTTTTCTTCCCTTTAGGCCTTTTCACAGTAGCAGCAGTCTCCACTAAGCTTGACACGGTGATAAATTTTTTACCTCCTGAAATCAGAACCCTCATTCTATTTGAGACTAAATGTGTTCATAATTTACAATTTAGGACTAAATGTGTAAATTATGGGACCAAAATCTTGGACCCCCGTGATTGGTGGGACCAAAAGTGTCATTTTCTCGAAGAAAAAAAATGACTAACGTCCACATGAGAGGCACGTGATATATTCCGTTAAGTTTTAATGAGCTTGAGACTAAATGTGTCAAAATAATGAATTTTTGGACTAAATGTGCTCAGAATTTGCAATTTGAGACTAAATGTGTAAGTTATGACACTAAAATCGTGGACCCCCATGATTGATGCGACCAAAACTATCATTTTCTCCTCTCTTATTTATTGATTGCGTATTGAGCGGTCTTCAGCATTCAATATATTACAAGCGTTTAATTCCAATCATCCACATCTATTACTCCCTCTGTCCCAGAGGAACTTGCAAGTTTTCCTTTTCGGGACGTCCCAGAGGAACTTGCAGACCCAAAAAAGGAAACCCTTTTATAAACTTCACCCTCACAATATCTACATATTTACACAAAATGTCATTACTTTTTCACTTTTTGGGTCCACATTACACTCAATCCAACTAACTCTTTTCACTTTTTACATAAAATTTTACCAAATTAACCCTCAAAACACTACTTTTTTTACTTTATTCTATTTTCTTCTTAATTTGTGTGCCCTCCTCCCTTGCAAATTGCTCTGGGACGGAGGGAGTAGTTATTATGGATCATAAGCCACATTAATTAACCTCTTATATATTCCAGGAATATTAAATCTACCTATAAGATGACTGATTTTGTCTACTAACAACATTAATTAACCTCTTATATTTATTAATTAACCTCTTATATTGCCATTATAAATGATCTTAATTTAGTCTACAAAGAAAGAAAAGAAGTACGCGTAGAAAAATGATTTTGTTAATTCATTTTGAGTAAAACCAACTTTTATCTCCAATATTTATTGGTATCCATCTATCCACTTAGTTTAACATATATTAAACCCACTTTGGATTCAAAGCAGAATTGTTGAACACGAATAACTCGCCCCCATCTTGTTTCTCTCTTTATCATTTTTTGACACACATGGTGCAACTGTGCAAGCACGTGTGAGGAACAACTGGAAAATTAAGTTTTTAATTTTATTATATACTTCCTACATCCAAAAATTATTTTCATACTTTCCCTTTTAATTCGTCCGTCACACAATTATTTTTCACACCCTATAAATGGAAACTATTATTTTAACTTTATTCTCACAATATTCACATATTTACACAAAATGTCATTACTTTTATATTCAATCCAACTAAATTTCATAATTTTAATAATATAACATTACATTACATTTTATTCAACTAATTTTCTTAAAAAGTGTGCAATTCCAAAGATGAAAATATCTTTGAGAAGGAGGGAGTATTAATTAAAATTTTATTTACAATAAATAAATTAACATTAGCTGAAACCCCATTAATGGAAAGATTAAAAAAAAAAAAAATTGGAATGAGATCGACTCTAAAGGAGAAATGTTACTGCATATAGTCAGCCTCGAGCCCCGATTGATAGGAACAAAAGAAGATATTGGGCAAACTTCAAAAAAATTAAACAGTGTTATTACTGTTAATTAAGTATGGGAAGGAACAAAAGGAATGAGAAAAGGAGTATTTAATTAATTCCATCAAAATAAACAAAGCCGTCATGAACAGTAGTCATTATTTACATAAATGGAAGCTTATCAAGAAACTTCAATTCTTTTGCATGCCCATCAAGTTATGTCATCAACACCCACCTCTGCTATGAAGAGACAACTCAGTCCCAGAAGAAAATGCTCAGACGTCGGTTAGAGAGAGAGAGAGAGAGAAGTCTCACTGTAACACTGTAGAAGAGCAAGCAAGGGGTTGTACACCTTTTGTTCCAAGGCCACATATATTTGTCCCACTTATTTTAGTGGTGTGTATTCATCTTTTTTAGATATTTTTACAGTTGGTGATTTCATCATTTATTAAAATGATAACAATGTGACACAATCTCATACACAAAAATTAATAAAATTAGATTGAATTATATATAATAACGAGATCACCTCGTATGTAGCCATGCGCTACTTAATTCCGTATGTATACGTATACTATAATGTACGTATACATTGTACGAATACTGTAGGTACGTACAAATCCAAACCCTACAGAATATAGATAGACACACCACACACACACACGAGAGAGAGAGAGAGAAAGAGGCGATGTAGATTGATGCACCATAGAAATGGGTCCATTGTCCTCTACATGAATTCAAAACCTTTTATCTGCAATTAACGACACGATCCGGGTCTGCCGCTCTCTCTCTCTCTAACCCTCTTTCTCTCTCTAAACATATGGAAGATCAATACGGGATGGCCGATCTGCGGCAGTACCTCGGAAACCGGCCTCTATATCCGCCGCCGCCGGCGGATTTGCTATCCACCCACCGCGGCCTCAACCCCTACGACATGCTCATCTTCCGGTCGGACTCCACCGCCAGCGTCACTACTAATGCAGGCGCCTCCAGCAGCGCCGCCTGCTTCGGCGGCTTCGAGAGCAGTCCGAATGGCGGCGGAGATGGGGGCACGGGGAGATGGCCGAGGCAGGAGACTCTCTCTCTCCTTGAGATCAGATCGAGACTCGACCCCAAATTCAAGGAGGCTAACCAGAAGGGCCCCCTCTGGGACGAGGTTTCAAGGTACCACTTAACCCTAGCTAGCTAATTTCTTTAAATTGTAAATTACGTGCACTAGCTAGAGAATGAAACTAATTTCCCAAAGATCGATTTAAAACATAAACAAATTAAAGAAAACGAAGCAGATTATTAGTTTGAAGTGTAGTGTGAAGATGTGATTTTTCTTGATATATATATATATATAATTTCATTTGGGGCAATTAATAAATTAGGTCCACTTAATGTTTTATGTGGGCGGGGTTTTTACCCAGTAACATTGATTCAAGAAAAGAGAGAAGTACTCATCACAGTGCAGAAATAATTAATTAAAATTGGTGACCCAAATTGGGTTTTCCTACACTAACAGAATGGATGAAACCACATGAGTCCCCCCATCCTTAGCAAAGATCACATATATATATACTACCACTTACACTAGCTAGCTAGGGTTCTTTTCTCTTCATTAATTATAATTATTCCCATTCACTTAATTATATATCACCTCACAAAAATCAGGATGATGTCTGAGGAGCACGGGTATCATAGGAGCGGCAAGAAATGCAGGGAGAAGTTTGAAAATCTGTATAAATATTACAAGAAGACCAAGGAGGGCAAAGCCGGAAGACAGGATGGCAAACACTACAGATTTTTCCGGCAGCTCGACTCTCTCTACGGCCCAGATAATAATAATAGTAATCCACCTTCGTCGGAGAATAATCCTAATTTCAAGAGCCAGCAGCACGACATGACCACCAGCCTGAGCCTGTCCAACTACTCGGACGCCGAGACCACCTCGGAGGAGGAGAACAGCAAAGAGTCGAACAAGTTGAAGATAAGGGAGTTCATCGACGCCCAGATGAAGAAGCTGATGGATAAGCAGGAGGCGTGGATGGACAAGATGATGAGGACCATCGAGCAGAAGGAGCGCGACAGGATGGCCCGGGAGGCCGAGTGGCGGAGGCAGGACGCCGCCAGGGTAGATCGGGAACATAAGTTTTGGGCCACCGAGAGGGCTTGGATCGAAGCGAGGGACGCCGCCCTCATGGACGCTCTCAACAGGATCACCGCCTCGGGGAAAGAGGAGGACGACGTCGTTTGGCCCGACTCCGAGATTAACCGGCTGGTGCAGGTCAGGGCCGGCATGGAGGGGCGCTTTCAGGGCGGCGGGGAGGAGGAGGCGGAGCTTTGGGAAGAGGTTGCGTCCAAGATGGCGTGTGGGAGGAGTGGCATGTCGTGTAAGGACAAGTGGGACAGTGTCAATAATTATCTAATCAAGAAAAGAATGAAAAGCAGCTGCTGCTATTACCAGAGCCATGAGCCTATTTCCAATCACGGGGGAGTGTACGGTGACGATGATCAAACTATGAGATTGAATGACAACGAGAATGAGAATGAGAATCATGAGAATGGTAATCCTGCGATTGGGATGAGTACTGATGGCTGCCTTAGGTACTTTATGGGGGATGGTTATGGTAGGATTATCGACTGATCATAAATAACTCGAAGCTCGACTCCATTTCGATTGTCATGGAGAGATTAGGTGGATGACTCATGACGTGGGATGTGGAAGGTGAGGTGGAGGAGGTCATGATGATTAGTGTTCTATCACTCACGCCTACACTATTAATGTGTGATCTTATGTGGTAATTAATGTTAATTTTGTGTTAATTAATTATGTGGGGTTTTTTTTTTTTTTTTTTTTGGGTGGTTGTGGAATTTATGTCTGGCAACTGCTGGAATAACTGAAATTTTATTAACATATGATTGTTTGCATTATTTGGTTTTTACTATTTGACAGCTGCATTATAATAAAAAATGGGATGTGATTATTAATTTGTTTTTGTAAAAAAAAAAAAGAAATACTATATATCATCTTTTGTAAATGTGGGTGGGATGGGACGGGTGAAAAGATTGGAGTCCTACTACATCTGAGTGATGGGGTATTTAAATGTATATATACATTAATTTATTTTCTTTGAAGATTAAACCATTGCTTTTCCTAATTTATAAGGTTGTTCCAAAATAATAATAATTTGTCAAGTAAGTGTAAAGGGTTTGTCATTTGTGATTCAAAATTACTTGGGAAGGTTAATTTGCAAATTAAATTTAGGGTAAAGAATATAGGAGTTTATAGTAGCTAGAGAAGGCCATGATCAGAGCTGGTAATCTAGGTATAGTCATTTGACAATTTTTTTATACATTCTTTTTCAATCGTGACATTTGTCTTTTTATTACTACCTGTATTTGTTTAAATATATGCGCATGTATATCTATATATAAAATGAAAAATAAATTTATTTGTTTTACTTGAATTATTGCAATGTGTCATCTCCGAATCATTAGATTTTTTAGGGGTTAATAGTAAAGGATATGTATTGTGTGAAAGTTGTGAACCATGT
Source organism: Prunella vulgaris (assembly GCA_026898435.1). Taxonomy (NCBI): domain Eukaryota; kingdom Viridiplantae; phylum Streptophyta; class Magnoliopsida; order Lamiales; family Lamiaceae; genus Prunella; species Prunella vulgaris. Next base: position 2,625,340 of record JAPKLY010000012.1, read on the forward strand.
TTTAATAAGGTAAAAATTATAAATTTATAAATATAAATCTTATATGATCACAAATTGATTTATATCATGAAAATGGTTTATATATATAATATTTTACCATGTAAAAGTGGTTTTAATTAAGTTCTAACATGAAAGATAATTTTTTGTGTATTTTAATTGCAAAAATTAATTCTTTAAAATAATTGCATCTTTGTATACCAAAATACTATTAATGATATTTTTCTTCTGTAATCACTTCTGTATTTAAACCGATCTAAACTTAGCTCCTCTTTCTTTTTTGTTTATATTTCTACTCTTAAAAAAATTACCAACACTTATAATTTGTTAAAAAGTTAATAGATCTGATCCATGCAAATCAATTCACGCACTCTGACTTAATTGTTACGACTTCAAACCCTCAATTTTAGAAAATATAATAAGTAAAATGGATAGGATGAAGATGGTAAGGTGGAGATTTTGAGAATGAAGATTTAAAAATTTATTTTTATTTTGAGAGTATGTAAATTTTTTAAGGACAAACTTAAAACAAAAAGTAAGCTAATTTTTAGTTGACGCAGATAGTATATTTTATGATTCAGTTTTAAACGGGTTGAACAGATGAACAGATTTCTTGAGAACTCGAGTTAACATGACTCCATATCACTATTAAGAGATAATCACCATCAATGTTATTTATATATATATATATATATATATATATATATAGTTATGTTATTAACAAAATATGCTTGATTTTTTAACTGTAATAATGTATATGCATAACTTTGATAGTGAATATACATAATAATAATAATGTGTGTATACATAATTTTTTAATTTGTTTGATTTAGACATTACAAGTTCTTTTTATAGCAGTGAAGTGTTAGGAAATATGTTAGTATTATTTTGATGGTATTAAGCAGTATATCTACTTTGTAATAGGATCAGTTGAACCTATTAGTAATCTGTTGATAATAGAGGTCTAAATTAGGATATTACTAAGGGAAACTCTTAAATGATGTGGAGAGATAATGATGAAGATCATAAGATTTCTGAAGAACAAGTCGAAATCAGAAGTCCAACTGATCTTTGATAATATAAGTCAGCTTGAGTACTGGACTAAACCAACAAAATTGATCATATATAATACTCCCTCCGTCCCAGAGGTGTTTTCACCTTTAGGATGACACAACTTTTAAGAAAAGTAGAGTGTTGTGTAAAGTTATATTATTAAAATAATGAGATTAATTGGATTGTGAGGATAAAGTTAAAATAATAATTTCCATTTATAGGGTGTGAAAACAATTGTGGGACGGACGAAAAAGAAAAGTGTGAAAACAATAATGGGACGGAGGGAGTATATATTAAGAACATTTATAGACCGGGTGAAGATGACAGATCAAAAGACCAGTTGAGGATACTCAAAGTCTGCAGACAAAATCTCAAGTAGTACAAGTAAGTCAGATCAACTAAGAACAAGCAAATCAACAAGAGAAATTTGAGTAATAGATCGAAGACTGGAGATCAACCAAGAGATAATCACATCTGCATGCTTAAAGAAGGACATAAGTCGTTTTCAGTTTAGTAAAAAATCAATCAATCACTTTGATTTAATATATATATATATATATATATATATATATATATATAAAAGTTAACAACATAAATTTTAAAGAAAAAATCAATAGCTCATTAATTGAAATCTCCACATTATATTGACTTGGTACATTATATTGGTATAAATTAATTCCGTTAATTCTAAATTATATGTCATAATTTTTATTATTGGATCGAATTTCCTGCATATCTATGTGGAATGTCTTACCTATACATTGCACCTTAAAATGTAATGGGGGAATAAAGTTATTTTGGTTTCATAATATTCTGTTTTTTCTTTAATAGTTTCAACTTAATTAAAAAAAACATATCACCATAACTTTTTGCATTGCACTATTTTGATTTCATAACTTTCTGCTTTTTTTCAAGTACTTCCAATTTAGTTAAAAAAATCAATTTAATAACGTAATTTTTTAAATTGCATTATTTTCGTCTCATTATTGCCAGAGACTCAAAGATTCATATGATTTTATCACGTGCTCGTTAAATTTGGGGAAAATCTGTCGTGATGATGAAATGAATCCTAGGTGAAATTAATTTTGAATAAGAAAAATGAAATTCATTCAAATAAAATATAGATGAAAATGCAATCAAATTACAGTGACATTAAAATAATATTCAGCAAAATTAGGGATAAAATAAGATAAAATTAAAATCAAATTAATAGCAAAATTATATTGAATTAGTATAGAAGAATCATCCCAAAGCAATGAAATTAACTTAAATTGATAATAATGAACATACTTTTCCAAAAAATTGTAAACCCTAGTTTCTAAAAAAATCCCAATTCCCCCTTGAGAAATGGTACATCTTCCAAAAATAATTGTGAAAAAACAGTGCTCTTCGTGGTGCTGCATTTCAATTGTTCATTTATACCATAATAAAAACCAACATTTGAGATGCATGAACCACTTGATTATAACGTAGAAATAGAGAAACAATAATAAGCTCACAATAAATAGAAAACCAAAAATATTAATTTACTTACTAGAAACTTTTCATAACCTTAGAATTTTCGTTCCACATTATTGTACTTCTAGGAGGTTGCGATGGTCGCTGGTCGATTATAATGACATCTTACACTCTCCGATCTCCTACTACCCTGAAACATTTCTTCGAGGAAAGATTCAATTAGGGTTCTTGTTTTAAAAAAAATGAATGATCGATTAGAGTTCTTGTTTTGGGGTTTCTACTATTAAGAACCGGCTGATTATACGTGGATATTAATTCTTCCGGATATAATGACCATATGACTTGAACGAGATAAAAACGATGATATCTTTTAATCTACATGGATAATGGGACGAAATGATGCAATTCAAAAAATTACGGGACTAAATTAGATTTTTTTTAACTTAATCAGGACTAATTGAAAAAAATATAAAGTTATGGGACTAAAATGGTACAATACAATTCAAAAAGTTACAAGACTAAATAAATTTTAACACTAAAATTGAAAATATTTGAGAAAAAACGGAAAGTTATGGAATCAATATGACTTTAATTCCAATGTAATTACTTTATTAATTTTATTTTTTTATAAAAGTGTAAATTATTCCTATGTGCATGCAAAAAGTGATTTTAATTTCCAATTACTTGTCTGAATATTAAATACTCCAATGTCCAATGAAATATACATTGATTAATAAATTTTATTAAATGGAAGCTTCATTTAAAGTTTGCTGTACTAAACAGTAAGAGAGAGAGAGAGGAATTGTCTGAGTTTGTGGCAAAGTTTCTTGAGCTGCTTCTTCGTTTTTTTCTTCGTTTTATCAATTTGTACAAGCAAATTAATCTGATACTATATACGTACATATCTGTCTTTGTGTGTGCTGCAAACTCTTGATTTGATTGAAATGACACCACATTTGGCATCATTTGATATATAGTCGCTTAAATTTAAATCAGGATGTATAAAGCTTGGATTTTATGAAACCTTTTCTAGATTGTGTTTCTCCAATATTTGATTCTCATATATATACAAAGCTTGGATTTTATGATCCCAATAAAATTATTGTTTTCATGTGTCCCGTGTAACCTCACAAAGTAAGTGTATTAAATTACATCCTAAATTAAATCAATTCATGGTAGGAGAAGTAATTCCATCACTTATATATATTTGTGAACTAGTTGCACCTCTTTTAATTTTTTTATTTACATTAGACAATTCACATGTGTAATTTATCGTACCTGCAACTATATGTTTGTTTATGCGAATTATTATGTGAATGGTTAGAAATTTTATTTCTTTATTCGAAAATATTAAGATTCAAATTGGATTTGATCGAGTAAGAACTTGAGTTTAGAACAAGAACTCAAACCATGGATTTTAGAATGAAAAACACATGACAATATACATATCAAGAATTTTACTACTACCCACGAGAATTCAACTGATAACAAAATACTCAATCGAATTTAGAGAATTCTTCACTCATAGCTGAGTATTTTTCAAGAACCCTAATCACCTAAGTTATCTACATAATCAATGAACAATTCACTCTCTTTGTGTGTTAATTGCATCTATAGCATTGTCCTTTTATTATAACCATCAAACCACAGTGGTCACATGCGGTTAACATTCTCCAACAAATTCGAAAACAACCACTTGCTTCTTCGCGCTTCAATTGTAGTAATTAAAGTAGGCCTAACTTTCTGTCATAAATATTACTCCCTCCGTCCATGAAAATTAATCTACCTTTTTTGCACGTGGTTTAATGCAATATGTCGGAGGGTATTATGGGGTATTGTGAAGTCCGTTCACAATACACAATTTTTAAATTCGTGAACGGACCTCCCAATACCCCATAATATCCTCCGACATATTGCATTAAACCACGTGCAAAAAAGGTAGACTAATTTTCATGGACAGAGGGAGTATTTGAAAAAAAGTACAAAATGGTTCAACAAATTCACACAAATTACATATTGATTCCGTGCAAAAAAAAAAAAAAAACACTTCCATAAAAAAAACATACTTCCGTGCAAATATTATGAAATAATTTGTAGATATAGTAATTTTTTTGAAGCACCCATATTATTTACCATCAATTTGAATTCATGCAGATTCACATTATTAGGCTAGACCGGTTGAGTTTCAGGTTAGTTCATCCAGGACTAGTTTGGTTATTTCAATTCAAGCTAGTTTAATTACTTTTTTAGGATAGATTTCAAGCTTTCAAATCAGGACTCAAAAAAAAAAAAAAAAGAAGCAAACATACTCTTCTGAACCAACTAATACTTATAGCTAATTTAAAAAAAAAAAAAAAGATATATCACATAACTAAGTAGGCAAACGAGCTAACATATATACTCCTTATATATATGAAGGTATTAATTTGACAAGCTATTTAATGCTTCCTCTGTTTCAGGAAATTTGCATTTATAGAATTTCACTTTATTCAAAATAATATATTTTTAAATGAAATATTAATATATGTATAATTTTATGAATATACATGTAAATTCATATTTTCTTTAAAAGTGTACAAATTGATGTAGATAATAAATAAATAAATAAAAGTGTAAAAATAATTTTACGATGAAAGTAGTTATAGTTTTTATTATATATTGTACTGAATCTGATAATTAGCATAGAAGATGTGGAAATAAAAGTGAATTGAACCCCTATCGTACTTTCTTGTAATAATAAGAAATTCTGTCATTCTATAAAACACTGCAACTTTTTGAAAAATATAAAAAGGAGTTCGTATTTTGTCCAGTATGTATTATTCCCTCATCACATTAATGACACACACAAGTCAGAACCTTCTTCAATCAATAATGGAAATGCACCGGATATATATAATATACATTCAACCTCTTTTATTATCCTAAGTATATAATTACCAAATAGACCTTATTAATCCTCTAAAAATCTAGAGCAATCAGCACTTGCTACAATTATTAGAGACTCAGTATATATTTGAAATTTGAACTGTGTTCCAGTTTTTGAGTTTGAATTCACTCAATCACGTACATTAACGAGTTAAAAATATTTCGAGTATTTATCAAGCCTAATGAGTGGAGCTCGAGTAACTCATTTAAAAAAAAAAAAAGAATTTGGTTCGTTTATCAAATTATTAAAAAAATGAAAATTCAAGGTCAAATTACCTTAAGAGATTGAGAGAACTCTTGATGTACCCAATACAAATGAGAGCTCCACTCTATCTTCAACTTAATTATGTACAAGTTTTTTCTTATAAAAACATCACAAAATATATAGTAATACATTTCTATTTTCCAATTAAACTGTATCATAGTCCGACTAACAGCTACTCAATATATTAATTAAACAGTTGGAGTCGAATTGAGTTGAGCTCCTGAAGTTATTAATTATTTCGAAACTACTCGATTAGGGCTGCAACTAAAGTAATACGACTAGTCAGATGCCATGTTCTTCTCAGGAGTCTTCGTTCCAATATAAGCTTACGAGTTAAAAATATGGTCCATTTCGATTCTTTAACATTCTTGTCAATAAGTCAAAAAAATATTAATGCATAAATAATATTTATCAGAGTGCCATAAATGTAAAAACTGAAGATTAGTCAGAAAAGAAGTACGGAAACTATGCAAAAAGTTTTATGAGCTTAAACTGTGAAATGAGAGAGAGAGAGAAAGAGAGGTTGGGTACTGCAGTACTCATCATCAAAAATTCAATACTTATGATGAAGTCATCTACTGCAAAACCAAACAGAGTAAAAAAAGCTGACCAATTTAACACCACTGTGATTTCTCTTTATCTATTTTCGTGATATTAATATAAATAATTTTTCACAATATTAATTGAATTTGATTCCCCCA